>JAJOHG010000379.1:0-24480 GCA_021029095.1 Phellopilus nigrolimitatus | reverse complement strand
TCATAATGGATTTCGAATTCTGACAGTAAATCAGAGATACTGAACAGATGAATCGCTACATGTCGGTTTTTCGTGACCCACCTCAGATAAATAGTAATAAGACAAGTCCGTGCAGAAATGGGAAAAACTAAACAGGAGTACCTCCTACAAATCGCAATCGACGAAAACACTCGATTCCCAAGGCAGAACGACACCCCGATCTGTCACCCCCTGAACAGAAAACCTGACAGGTCCCGTGCGAAGTCCCTCAGGTAGCGCTTCTCGGTCCACTGAAAAACGATTGCGCAGGCCGTCCGTGCCGCTCGTGCCGATGAAGCGCGCCGCATCCGAAGGTGTAAGCCCAATATTTGAATCGGGCCTACGTGCCTGCACATAGATGTTGAAGTATAAGAAACACGGAAACCATTGCGGCGTGCGATCGAGCACCCACGGTGGGCGCGGAACCTCAGGCATAACGTCGGTTTCGCGCACGATGGCGGGTGTAGTGAAAGAAACGCACGCTTCCCAGGTCAACACGAGCGTGCTGGGGGAGACGTTCGAGGGTGCGCAGTCGGCCCAGAGGAGTCTGCTTTGGTATGGCGTGGCGTCGGCAGGTGAGGACTTTGGGAAGGCGCTGAGCTGCCCGAGCTGGATGTCAACAGAATACGGGAGGGAAGCATCGTCGAAGGCAGCGCCAAGCATGATTCCGACGCTTGCGAGGACGTCGAGGCCAGTTCTAACAGCAGGCTTGCATGTGATGCTAATTTTGCTCCAACCATTCGCGAAATCGTCCGACGGCTGACTTGGAATCGGATTGATATTCATGGCGATCTCCTCTATGTCAGCTTTCACTGACAAAGCTAGGTCAAGGTCACATCGGCGGAAGACACCTTGTATACCAGCTGGATCTCGTAGGTTCTGCCCGGCGATAAAGCCAGAGACTGGAGAGGGATCCAGAAGCAGCGGAAAGAAGCTTCGTCAGAGGGACCACCCCGGCCTGCCAATTTAACTGTCAAAGACGATCCGCCGTTAAAAGCCTCAGTGAAATTCAAAACAGTCGATGAATTCAGCGGCTCGTCAAGATTCGTGCCTTCCCATGAGACAGTTGGTCGCGGCCAGAGCTGGTCTCCTAACGATGTTTGCTTATCAACATCTGTCCACCCGCTTTGTTTAGGCATCACCTGCCGACCCTCAACAAACCACGCGAAACCTACGCCCGGGCTGAACGACGTGAAAAACGGGAATGCGCTCGGATTGGGAGGGGGCAGCCTCGGGAAAAACTCGCTGACAGGCCTGAACGGTCCGTGCACGCATGGCAGTTGTCCCTGGCGCACCGGCGCATCGGGAACATCAACTGGCATGCCTTCGTTCTCCAGGCCAACCCATAAATTGCGCTCACGGGCCCACCACGTTTCCCAGTTCCAGCCGTCCGAGCCCTCGTCACTCTCCCACGTCCACGCAGGCCCGAAGAGCGCAACACTGAGGCCCAAAAACTCCGGGTCGGCGTGCTCGATAGCTTTATACAATCCGAACCACCGTCCCCGTGAGAGCCGCGCCCTGGCCAGACGTCGACACCGACGAAGATGTCCCGTAGGGACTTCGCTTTCCCTGCATCAGCTCGTCCTCGAGGCTGAGAAGATATTGCGCGGACAGTGAAGGGAAGTTAGACGGCCATGTGTAGTTAGTAAAGAAGGCATCCGAAGCGAGGAAGAAAGAAAGGTTCCGACTGTTCAAGCGATCTTGCCAGCGTAGGTCTCGGTTACGACAATACTGTCATACCTATCTTTTTATTCAGTCTCCACGAAGAATATTAAAGAAGAGGTTGGCGTGCCACACCAGATCGTTTGGGCATAGTCCCCGACTTTAAGCTTGAGCTCGGCATTAAAAATGGCTATCCACGCCTCGAGAGCTCTGACTTGTTCAGAACGACCCTCGAATGGATACTCAAAATTCAGCAAATATCCGTCGAATCCTCTCTCGTGGGCCAGGTCCGCGAGGAGCCGAGCATAGTGTGGTGAAACAGGAAGCCCGGTATTACTGGAAGGGCCAGAAGTTCCTGTCCTAGATTTTGGCAACTTCCGACAAGGAGACGAAGAATGTCTTCCGCGGACTTGTGGTGTTCAAAATACTAAATGTGCAGGTCGTTAGCGAAAAAGTTTTGGTATTCGTGCGTTACTTACAGCACTCCCAGCATCTTAACTCCGTGTTTGTGAGCGGCATTTATCCATCCTGGAGGGGGAATTGTTACTCGATGGTGAGAGAAACTGAAGACATTATCAGTCTCCGAAAACGACTCATTTAATCAGTAAAATTTACTATATAAAAGTATCGCAGCGATCCAGAAGTTGAAGGTATACGCTAATGAAGAGGGGCCTTCAGTATATCCCCCCTGTTTGAGAATAAGTCAAGAGTATCCCGTCGTTATCAATGCCTTTTCTTGCCTTGTAGTCGTGACACACCTTGAGAATAATCAAATTTCCAGGCTGCGCGACAATTTCAATCAAATGACTTTACCAAGAGCTTCCCTCGAGAATCGTAGCTTTTCCCCTCAACCTTTCCGCGCGCCACAAAATCCAATATGCCGTCTAGATTTCTTTGTATCGTGGCCCGGAGTTAAGAGCCCACTCATCGAGATCAGATAGTGATTTGAAGTAAGAGGCAAAATATTTGGCATCGGATGCCTGTTCATTGGAGATAACAGGCATATTGCAGAATTAACAATTCCAGAAATAAAGAAAACGAAGAAAAAAAACTCGATAGAAATTGCAGGAACGCGATGACGGTACATACTATTCTCACGATTCGGGTCAGAAAAAAACGACAAAAGGGGCAGTCGGCTGCCGTAACCGACACGCTCTTCCTTTCCTCAAACCACCATCATGTCCGACCTCGACGCTGACTTGTATGGAGGCGAGTGTTTTTGAATACGTCTGGACTCTTGTGTGTCTAATGGATTTAATTTCTAGATCTTTACGGCGATGACAACGAGTTTGCTGTGCCAACTGAGGCTCCGAGGGAACCAGCAAAACCACAGGTGCAGCCAATATCCAAGCCTACGCCAGCCGCAGCTCCAGCTATACATCCGACACCTGCAAAGCTAGCTTCGCCTCCCCCACAGTCTGCAGCACCTCGTGAAGAAACACCGAGACCGTCAATACCGAATGGAAATGCACCGCAACCCATACAGTCGTACTCTTCTACTAACCAGGATTATTCGTTACGTAGTGGCGACCAGGGCTTCAGATCGATGGCACAAAGTGATATTTCACAGCCGATAGCGTCGTCGTTACAGATTGTGGACCGCCACGTCAGGCCGTCTGAAATGAAAGAAGAAGGGTGAGTAATGTCGCAGTGTTCGGTGCTTTCTGAGTGCGTGGGGTTTGGGGGATGAGATATAGTCTGGCCGGCTGGGGACCTACGAATCTACAGGCTGTAGCAATTACCCTTGTCGTGGTAGTCACTCGTCACGTTGCACATGCTTTCGTCGAGACTAGCTCCATAGCTATGCATCTGTTCGTCTAGGCTAGGCTAGGAGTTCGTCAGACAGACAAGTATTTCGCTCTGTTCCTGTGTTGTGCTTAACGTATTTTAGGCACTATAGCCAGTCGACGAATAGCATGATGCTGTTTTCCCATCATACATTTCTGCTTTCAATTTCGTAACATGCACCGTTCAGGAACTCATGTCAATCATCCAGGAAAATGTTCATTGGTGGATTAAATTGGGACACTACAGATGGTAGCTAGCTAGCCTTTCTTGATCCATGAATTGATAGCACTAAATCCTATCCTATGTAGAGGGCCTTAGAAAGTACTTTGAGCAGTTCGGAAAGGTCGAAGCTTGTACTATTATGAGAGATGGTTCAGGCCGTTCGCGATGCTTTGCCTTCCTCACATTCGAGGAACCGGCTTCAGTCAATGCTGTAATGGTTCGGGAGCATTACCTGGACGGTAAAATTGCAAGTCGCATTTATCTAGTGTGCTTCCATGGTCATTGTGCTAAATCCGGTGACGCGTTATCTCAGATTGATCCTAAGCGCGCGATTCCTAGGCAAGAGCATCAGCGTGCGCAGAAATTGTTTATTGGCGGGCTAGCGGGTACTGTCACCTCAGACTCCATGCGCGAGTATTTTTCGCAGTTTGGCAAGGTCATCGATTCGACGGTCATGCTTGACCGCGAAACGGGCAGGAGCAAGGGCTTTGGGTTCGTCTCCTTCGAGAACGCAAACGTTGACCCGATTCTCGGCTTCGGGAAGCTTGAGATTGACGGCAAATTGGTGAGTCCCACTTGTTTTGCTAGTTATAACGTCAAGTTCATTTCGCAAATTTCTCAGATCGACGTCAAGCTCGCTCAACCCCGTCATCAGCGCGACGGCCCAGGCGGTGGAGGTGGTGAATTCCGCGGGAACGGATTCGGCGGACAAAGTGACGCCGTTGCGTTCACCGGCGGACAAGCTGGTTTCACTGGCGGAGCTACGCAAAGCCCTCCGGTGGGCCAGAGCGCAGGAAACACTCCGTTTGACCCGCAGGCGCTTGCAGCGCTCTACACGCGCATGTTCCAGCAGTTTGGCGGTGCGGCTGGCATGGGTGGAGCTGCAGGCATGGGCGGTGGTATGGGCGGGAGTCCGGGAATGGGTCCCATGGCTGGAGGCATGCCCGGCGGTATGGGCATGATGGGTGCCGGCGCGATGGGTGCGATGGGCATGGGGGGCGGATCTGGAATAGGTCGGATGGGTGCGGGCATGGGCGGTGGTATGGGTCCGGGTATGGGTCCAGCAGGCGGCATGGGTATGACCAT
The DNA here is from genome assembly GCA_021029095.1 of Phellopilus nigrolimitatus. Classification (NCBI taxonomy): domain Eukaryota; kingdom Fungi; phylum Basidiomycota; class Agaricomycetes; order Hymenochaetales; family Hymenochaetaceae; genus Phellopilus; species Phellopilus nigrolimitatus. The sequence continues at coordinate 19,704 of JAJOHG010000379.1, read as the reverse complement.
GGGTCCGGGCCCGATGGGACCTATGAGTCGAGGTGGGATGGGTGCGGGCATGGGCCCTGCAGGCGGTATGATGGCCGGCGGGCCTGTGAACGCGCCTCGTGGTCCCAGAGGTGCGCCCACTGGTCCTCAAGGCGGTGTTGGTCCGCAGAGGACGCAAAGGGGTCACGGTTTCCATCCGTACTCGCGATGAACACGTTCTTTTTTCCACCTTACGAATTTCTTCTATTTTGCTGTTCTGTAGTATGTAGTCTCGTTCGCCGTTCTTTTAGATATTGACGATTACGAGTTATAATATGGCTTATATATGTCCTTGTATCGATTGAAAGGGAAAAGTCTCTGATTCTGTGTATTTCAAGAAGGTAAATGAATTGTACAATGATGCACCAGACCGTGCTCCCGAAGAGATAGAAAGTTTGCTTGCAGTTAAGAAAAAAAAAAGAGAATAAACGGACGCAAAGCTACATAATACTCTGGGAAGCGCTGGACTGCGAGGCAGGATTCCAGAACGGTGCATGCTCCGAACGGCAGTGAGACCAGAAGAGCCTATAGTCTACATGCGAATTTATGCTTAGTGAGGGCAGCGGGTCGTGGTCTTGATGTGTGTTTTCGAGCCTACATAAATATCCACCGATGAAAAGGTCCAATTGAACAAGATTCTACGGAAGGCACTTACTGACACAAGCCACAAGCGTACGGACCTATGTCTGTCTTCCAAGACACCATCAACGCAAACTTCCGCATCATTTCGACGACCGGGTTTATTGACTACAGGGAAATATTAGGTTCGGACGAACAAAACCTTCTCTTGTTAATTTGTCTTACTGGTGATTTCTGTGCCATGGTCTTCAAAAAGTTGTCGATATCAGGCCTCCATGCCACTTTATGTTCTGTTACGCAGTGTTGCCAGTACTGGGCAGGATAGAGCAAAGCGTCAAACCTGAGGGGATGTCGAATCTGCTGATCCGAATGCGTATTCTCAAGCCTAGCAGGGTTGCTTGACACGTTTCGTACGAAATAAAGCAGGAAGTACTTACATGCAGAATCCACAGACTGAATTCCCTTGAGCGCTGGACCACGTCCCCACTTTTGCGACCAGTTCGTATGTTGTGAATACCTCCTTAGGTATGTCCATGTTTCGAATGGGTTGCAAATGAGGTCCGCGTGACGTGGGAGTCACTGGAAGCTGCTCGTCATCGTCTAACGAGATGGCAGTATCGGTAGACAACCCTGCGCCAGGTCCGCGTGCGTGGTCGACATTTGATTCTATGGGAGATCTCGTGGGAGACCACATCGTGCTTGAGCGCCTGGTGATATCGGTATTCGATTCAATAGGGGATTCTATGGGAGTCCACGCCATCCCTGAGCGTTTCTGACGCTTCGCTGGCGGGCCAATATGGTCGTGACTTGCAGATGCCTGAAGAGTTATCTCGGTCGGCGGAGACGAGGATGGTGTACTCCTCGACGTCAGACTCCCCAAATGGATCGGAGGATTAATGCGGTCAGGCGAGGCGACTGGGGAATAGGCCGGCAGGCCGTATATCGCAGCCATCTAACAGGAGGGTTTCAGTTCGGTCTGACCTGAAATGGGCGTCCTACATACCTTTTGGCGAGCAAGCGACAACTTCTCAACTTTGGTTTCTAGTTTAAAGATAGTCTAAAGACCTTCAATTGGCAAGTAACACAGACAAATAGTTTGTCCACGTACCATTTTGTCCTTGTTCGTCGTATCGATAACTTGGGAAAACGTTAGAGAAGATGAAGGTCATAAGGAGAATGGGCGATCTTCGCTTACGCTTTTCGTTCTGTCTGTCGGAGACGCCCAGATGCTTTATGGTGTTAAATAATTAGGTGAACATGTCTGAATGAAAATCAAGATTGTCATCTTACCTCTCTCATCTCGGCTAGCTGAACGTTCACTATTAGAATCATGAGCGTTGAAGTTTCATTCACAACATCTTCGATGAGGACTCCTACAGTTTTGCACCTCATGCTGCAGTTCGGACACTTTCTGTAGAGTTTAGGCTGTGAGTTTTGAGCTTGAATGGTACGACGTGTATAATGTACCTGCTCCAGGTCTTCATTCAACATATCAGCTGAAAGGGAAATAGATAAGTAATGAATAGATGCTTCAGTAAATATATTTTACCTTCAACGCGATTGCCCTCTGATTCTGCGAACAGTAGCCTAACGCGCTCAGCCTCTCGAAGGGCTTCGTTACATACCAATGAGTTCTTATACAAATAATAAAAATTTCAAAGAACCCACCTTCAGTGCGTCCTCTTTTCGCTTCTTTCAGAGCCTCTTTCGTTTGCGCAAGCTGCTCTAGTTGAGCTCGGACTATAACACATTATCAGACTAATATTCATAAATCAAGAAACGAAACAAACCGTCGGCTTGGTCCTTGCTGGCATCCTGCATAGACGCTTTCATTTGCACCAATCGCGATTCCGCTATCACGCATGTCTTAGCGAATCGCCTGCTGAAAATAAAAACACAGCTTACCTTCAGTACGTTGCATTTCTGCTTTTTGAAGAGTTTTCTGCAGTTCAGAGTTACCTATTCAATCTGTTAGACAAGGACTTATCGTCATACACATATGAGAACGTACGTTGAACATGCTCATTCACAGTGTTTAGCTGAGCAATCTTCGACTCCTTCAAATCGCCCTCAACTGCCACGGCTGTTAGAGAGGCTTCATTAACATAATCATCATTTACGAACCTTCGAGTAGTCGATTATTAGTGTCTTGCAAAGCCTTATTCAACAGCTCTACTTGGGAGTTCGCTGTTACAGCCAATCAATTTTCTTTAATGATAATAAGAGATGCCGCGAAGAACTCACCTTGCTTTCGGTCTCTGTTTGCGTCCTGCACGGCACTCTCCGACTGTTGGAGTTGGACTTCCGCTACGAACTCGTCAGTCGCCAATCTGTATAAAAATGAAAAGCTCTCTCTTTACCTTCGGCTTGCTTTTCCTTTGCCTCTTGTACAGCAACCTTCATTTGCTGCAGCTGTGCCTCCGCTATTGGATGCGATAAGCTGCTTGTTTGAGAGGTAGGTTCGGACCTTACCTTCAGTTCGACCTTTGCTGGCATCCTGGAGAGCAGCATCCGTTTGCTTCAGCTGGACATCGACTATCGCACGCGTTCAAAATCCCTCTTCAGGTCTATAGGAAAGCTGGCGGACATACCTTCTGCGCGCTTCTTTTGCGCTTTTTCCAAAGTGTCCTTCATAAGCCTTATCTGGCTATCCGCTAAAACAATCTTATAATCCCGTAAGTCATTGAGTATGAAACGACAACACACCTTTGGCATGTCCCTTTTCGGTTTCTCTGAGGAGCACTCTGGTCTGTTCCAGCTGCGCCGCCGCTATTTCCTCCGTTAGTTGACGCTCGTGATTATGGCCTAGGACTCTGCAGTGACACACCTTCGCTTTGACCCATAGCGCGTTCTTGCAAAGTAGTTCTTAACTGATTCACTTCAGCCTGAACTACTCAACTATAATCAGTCATGAAGTAAAGGGTAATGTCAGAGGGAGACTCACGCTCATCGCTATGCGTTTTCACTTCAGCCAGTTCCTTGAGCGCCACGTGTCAGTGTTGTTCATTTTCGTATTGAGCATAGAAGGATAGTACCTGATTGCCTGTAAACAACACGAAGAATCAGTAACTGCAGCCTTCTCGAGGCAGAAGCCACTCACGTTCTACGAGCTGAGCGGATACGTCATCCAAATTCGCGTTTGCTGCAGCGAGATTCTGACAAGCTTCCTCCACCTTCCGGTTCGTATCGTCTAGGCTCTAGAAAAGTATGTGTTTATCCCCGGGCTCGTCGTCTTAAAAAAAAAAAAAAAAACTAGCTCTTACAACTCGCAACTCTTCGGCTCGCATGGCAGCTAAGTAAATAATGAAGGCGGTAAGCAAAGTAACAGCGAGTGCACAGGCATACTGACCTTCGGAGAGAGCGCGATCCTTCGCATCCAGCTCCTCGACGTGGGCCTAGATAAGGAATCAGAGACGACAGATGGACATTAAAGGTCCGAAAAGACCTTTTTGAGCGAGTTCAACTCATTTGCCACTGGAAAACCCGTTTAGTTGCTGGTATCCGAAGCCAAGCTTCAGAAGAGAACTTACGGCTGGACTGACGGGAAGTGGCCTCTTCAGAAATCTGATATGAATACAACACTGATGAGTGTGCTGCGCGAATGATTCCGAATGCTTCGACGGACCTGTCGCTCGCAGCTCAACGATACCGTCACTGCCCAACATAAGCTACGAAGAGCTACTCAATCGCGTGATTGCATACGTACATTCCTGAACTTCGCTTTTCGTGCCCTTCAAATCCTACACGCGAACAGTCAGTGGAAGATTACGACAGGTGAGAAGTTTCTAAGGATACGTACAGCTTCTAATCGGTCGTAGTTGCACTGGGCTAAAATTAAAATCGTCAACGTCATTTTGTTGATCAAACAGAGCAGAGCGGGAATTAACCAAGTGCAAGCTGGGACTCAGCGGCCTGAAAAGAACATATTAAGCAAGTAGGCAACTCCCTTGTTTCCAGAGAAATGATGGACTAGCCTGTTTTGACTTTTGCGCGTCCGCGACCACTAAAAAAGATTACATCAGGATCGCACGCACTATTGATCTGGGATCGAGAAAGGAACGGACAAGATGTTTGCTTCTCCTCGTTCTCTTTCAGAATCTAGAGAAAAAATTCGATTAGTATTCTAATGCGCTGCCCAAAGGAAGGAGTAACTTACAGCCTTAAGTTGCTCGTTGTCTAGTAGGGCTAGTTGGAAAATTTGTGAATATTTCGCTGAGAATTCATTTCGCTCTCTTCATAAGGCGGTATGCACACTCACCATTCTCGCGCGCTTTCTCGGCCTCTGTACGTCCAGCTTCCGCATTTGAAATCGCCTAGCGACAATGTGTGAATCCGTGATAACTTCATGATAACTTATCCTTATATTAAATGGATGGAATGAGCGAACCTGCGCCACCTCTCGCGTATCCGTAACCGCTAGATAATAATAGTGACAATCTTAATTCCAGAAAAAGAAAAGAATCAAGACGAACAAGCGCCGCGATTTTTCTCCGCCTCGTGCAGCACCTAAAATCGTAATTTGTCGGTCCGTTAGCGCATCAGAACGACAAGGCATCAGAACGAAGAAAAAGATGCGCACGGTGCGGAGTTGTTCGGCATCCAGTAAAGCTAAAACGCGGAATATAACGTTCAACGGAAGCTGTTTTATGATTCGGTAAGATGGGTAACGTACCAACGTCGCGGGTCTTCTCAGTTTCGAAAAGTTGTGATCGTACTTGATTTTCATCGGAAGGTCAGACGGCACGAAAATGGATGTACATCGAAGTATATTAAACTTACGCTGCTCGATTTGCTCGTGAAGCTCGTTAGTAGAATCCTAAGATCAGGCGGTTAGGTACCGATATGCCAACGATGAACTGTAGGTGTCACCTCGCCGACTTGTCCTTTCGTTGACTCCACTGAAACGAGTTATTTCAGTCACGGAAGGTAGATCGGTGAAGATGTTTCCTACGGATCGCTAATCGTTGCTGGAGTTCTCTATAGGCCTAAAGAAGGAACGCTCTTAGATAGGGTTAATAGCTTATAGGACTGCTGTGCGCACCATGTGAAGCTCGTTGTATTCAGATTTGACTAGCAGAAGGGACTCAATTAGTAGTCAAAACGCACGCCACTGATGAGATTACTTACATATGTTACAATGTTCTTGCACTTCTTCCCGGGACTGAAGACAGTATGTAAGATAGATATAGCATGGGAAAGGTTAGTCAATTACAGCATTCGACGTCTTGATTTCATGCTCCACTGACACATAGATAAGTCAGTTATCATGTAATGGTCGAGGACGAAAGCTTACGTGTCGCTATTTGAACCTCGGCGTCGGAAAGAGCCTTCAATTCACAAACTTGAGATATTGCTAGTCCTACTTCATTAATCATCATACCTTCTTGGTCGAGTCTCCCTCGCTAGCAACTAGGATGCGATTGAGTACAAGAATCTCTTTGGACAGAAGGAAAACGTTTACCTTTCTGACAGCTTTCCTCAACAGCCCGCTGTAGCCGCTCCGTCAGTTCCTGGAGGACCTCTTCAGGATAGCTTCGATCATCGACTTGGTTGCGCAGCTGAGCGATTTCGATTTGGAACCTTGTAAGCTGAAGCGTTAAGTGTGATTTCTCAGCTTCGGCATTCTCGACGCGAGCTGTAGCGTCGTCTTCTAGGCGTTGCACGATCCGCTTGTGCTCGTGGAAAGAAAGAGAGCCGGCGTCAGTGTGCTCCTTCCCAAAGGATCTGAGCGCGATGCATTCCGCCTGAAGTTCCTCAGAGGTAGCAACTGCCTTCTCTTTTTCAGCGCGAAGGATGCGCGCTTGCTTTTCGGCTATTCGAAGTCGTGCGTCGCGGTGTTCGAGCTCTTCCCGTCGCTCTTGTCGGAGGTGACTGAGCTCGGCGCGGAGGTTGTCGAGTGCAACACTTTGTTGAACCATCACTTGTAGGATTTGCTCGAATGTTTTGCTGTCAATGTATCTCCGGGATTTGCCATGTCTTGATGACTCAGATATGAGATGTCTTACACGGGATTGAAATATGTGGTTTGTGTACTTACGTCTCAACGGAGGCGCTTCTACGGCCTGTATCAGAGTCAAGATCCAATATATTTGGATAATCGTCGTCTTCCAGACTATTCTGTACTTGATCTACGACCAGAGAGGCCCAGGAAGAGTTCGCCTCTGAGAAAGATTGGTTTTCGTCTGCGAACGCATCCATGTTTCTCAAATGATAGATTTGTATAGAATTCTTGATGAAGGTTAAGACACAGCTTCAGATCCAGTTGGATATCCTTTCTAGATTGCCAGAAGCGAGCCCATTATTTGCAGCAAGGAACCGGACGTGGACGTTAGTGAGAAAGCTGTAAGTTCAAATCGGGAAGTAAATATAATTCCAAATACGGAGGTGGGCTGAGTTCTGCTGAGGTAAGTGCACGCGTGCAGAGCGCCCACCCCTTGCTTTCGACCACCACGTCGTCAACAACGCCTCTGTTACTGCCTTGTCCGCCCAATTTGCAACTGTGAGCATCGGTGGACTTGAAGAGCCTTTTATCGTACGAGGGAAGCTTGACAGCGTGACGGGGGTACTGATCTGACAAAACAGGTGCGTGCAGGTGGCTCACGTTTGCCCACTTCGCTGACGGACAGTCATCAGAGCAGGAGTTTGTTAGACTGCTACGTCCACAAGTTTGTCTTCGCGTGAACGGTTGAAGACCATCGAAACTGAAGACAACAAAAAAAAAAACGCGACGACATGAACGCTGAGATACAGTCCGAAGACGTCAAGGTCAAGCCTGAACCGACTGAAGCAAGTTTGCAGCCACCGCCGTCCGAATGGGCGTTGTTGCGCAAACGCGTCGAAGATAACTCGTACAGTGAAGCAGCTTGGAATGCGCTCCTCGACAATGCAGAGGATTCTAGTGATCTTGAGAAAATCAAGGAGGCATATGAGGCGTTGCTCGAGAAGTATCCCAATACAGTTCGTGTCATTTTTCTTTCTCATTATTCAATTCTATTTTTTGTGGACCGAAATGCGTGTTAAATCCTACCTTGTCCGAAGTCATCCGCTCAGATCTCCTACTTGAACCATTTTTTGACCAACCAAGCGACGTTTCCGTTCGCCGAAGCTTTGTTTGCGCGCTTCTTGAGAACATCTGCCTCAGTCGACCTATGGAAGTTCTACATAATCTACGTGAGGTCAGTGAACGCGCCTCCTTCCGTGGCGCTTCGTATCAACGCTGATCTTTCACAGACGGCGCCTGAATGTCGGACCTACAACGCGTGATACAGTAGCAAAAGCTTATGAATTCGCTCTGCAACATGTTGGTCAAGACAAGGACAGCAGCGACATCTGGGCAGAATATATTCAATTCGTCAAATCCGGAGAAGCAAGTTCAACCTGGGAAGAGCAGCAAAAGATGGACACTCTACGCAAGATTTATCAACGTGCTGTCCAAATTCCGCTCGAGAATGTCGAGATGTTATGGAAAGACTACGAAGCGTTTGAAAATAGTTTGAATAAAATAACCGTGCGTTGCTTCCTTCGAAATTGAGACTGCGTGCAAACGAGTTCTTGCAGGCCAAGAAGTTTTTGCAAGATTTGTCCCCGGCGCACATGCAAGCCCGATCTAAGTTGCGTGATCTCCGACAGCATCTCGGGCCGCTCCTCCCACCTGCGCACCCAACAAATGGCGCGCGCGCTGCGCTTAACCTGCCGCACAAGCCGACATATGTCCAGAACGACCGCTCGCTTGCGGGCGCCTGGAAGCTGTACCTTAGGTGGGAAGAGAGCAACCCGCTTGAGATCGAGGACAAGGTTGCGCTCACGACACGCCTGCAGGGCGTGTACCGTAAGGCAGTCGTCCGCATGCGTTTCTTTAGCGAGATCTGGTTCATGGCGTATACATGGGCATCGGGCGCGGGGCGCGCGGACGAAGCGCTCGCACTCCTCAAGGCCGGCATCGAAGCGAATCCGACAAGTTTCCTTCTCAACTTTGCACTCGCAGAGTCGTTCGAAATAGCCAAGAATTATGTTGAAGTTCACGCGACGTTCAACAGATTACTCCAAAGTATGCATGAAGACCTTGAGGATCTCAAGGTGAAGTCTGATGACGAAGCCGCGCAATCATCGACCTCGGATTCTGTGCCTGGGTCTGCTGGTACGGCTGACGCCAGCGCTGAGAACGGAGATGTGCAGAATGGTGGTGGACTTTCAAAGGAAGCATCGTTTGCCACCACGAAAACGACATCTTCTTCCTCGTCTTCCCCGTCAGAAGTTCCGCCACATACTGAAAATTTGCGTGAGAGACAGCAAGAGTACGGCTTGGTGTACATCATGTACATTCGCTTCGCGTTGCGCGCGGAAGGTGTTGATGCAAGCCGTGCGGTATTCGGGAAAGCGAGGAAGGACAAATGGACGACTTGGGAGGTATTCGAGTCTGCCGCGCTAATGGAATATCACGTCGCGAAGCAACTTGGCGTTGCTAATAAGATTTTCGGCCTGGCGCACGCACGTTTTCCTAATGAGGTTGACTTCGTCGTGCGCTATCTGACGTTCTTGATGTCAGTGAATGATGAAAATAGTGCGTGTACTCTGCTACTCCACCTCACATTCTGACCTTCAGATTCAGATGCTCGCGCTTTGTTCGAAAACGCCGCCGCGACTTTCGACCCCGAAAAGGCCCGTGCGCTCTGGGAGCGCTGGGCACGCTATGAGTATCAGTATGGGAACCTTGAAGCGGCGCTAAAACTCGAAAAAAGAATGGCCGAAGCATTCCCTAAAGGTTTGCCACCCTCTACCTTTTCGTCTCTTATTTTTTCATATATTTTGTTCCTGGCAGACCCACCGATCAAGCGATTTGCTCAAAAGCACTCGTATGCAAACATTGACGGCATCGCGAACCGTGATCTCGGCGTCTCACAGGCTCGCAAAGAAAAGGCCGCCAGAGAAAAGGCCGCCGCTGGGCTTCAGCGTCAGGACACAATCCCCGCCATCAATGGAGGGGCGCCGCCATCTTCTGCGAGTCAGTCGCAGGTCTACGGGTCTGGTACCACTAACTTCGGTGGTCCGGGGGGCGGGAGCTTCAGGCGCCCGCAGTCCGTCGAGCGCGAGCCACGAGAGCGAGAGCGGAGGCGCGATGAAACGAAGGCGGGGATGCCGCCACTCAAGCGGTCGCGCGACTTCTCGCCGCCACCCAGGGATAGGGAGCGGGAACGAGAGCGCTGGGGTGGAGGCGGGGGCAACAGGCGTTATGGGAGCCCTGTCTCTTGGCCAGACAGGGGGGAGAGGGTGGACAGAGGGGACAAAGGCGATAGAGGCGACAGAGAGAGAAACCGCGAAAGAGAACGCTCGCCGCCGCGTCGCAATGCTGTGGAACGCGAGGAGCCGCCAAGGCCTGTAATCCCGCAGGTGCTGAACTGGTTTGTGGGCACGCTGCCTCCGCCAGAAACGTTTGACGGTGCGCTTGTTTTGTCCTTTTATGTGGAGTATCTTCTGAATCATCGACATCGTTGCATTTGCAGGTCCTGTCTTTCGTACGGATGATCTTATGCAAGTCTTTCGCAACGCAGTGATCCCTGGTTCCGGTGCCACGCGTTCGCGCTCACCTTCGATTGCTGTTCGTCCAAGTAAGCACTCCTCTATACGTTCTGTGCTTTCGATTGATGTCTTCCGTCTCACAGCGCGTCCTCCCCCGGACTATGGTCCCTACCGTGGACCCGGTGGACGAGGCGGAAGGTACTGAAACCAACAAAGCACGCTTGTCGTCACGTAGTAGTCGAAGCAAGATGCGTAGCGTATCGTAGGAACAGTTTCGATTCTCAACGAACATCTATTGGTTCTCCGATCGGAGTGTAAGTACATACATGCTAGCGCTATATCTGTCTTTGGATAAAGTGGATTTGCCAACGTGAAAATATCAAATTGTTTGTATTGAGTTGACTCGTTGCAGTGGAACATATCGGAACATTCAAGATGGTTGGTAGGGCCACTGCTGTGAGAAACGACAGACATAATTAATCCCAGGAGAACCGTATCGAAAACTCGGCCTGGGAGTCGGAGATGCGCCAAAATAGCCAAGCAAGTTAGCCTTTGATAATAGCTGTAAGAGTATGACTTCGCAATTGTTCGCCCAGCGCGTCTTTAGTGGTTTCTCCTCCATCAGCAAAACGTAATTTTACTTAAGATGTCTTATTTTGCTTGTGGCGCTTCAAGGTGGTTAAATCGTGGTGTAAGTATGCAAGGAGCTAATGCATTTTTTTTTACAATTGCTTAGCCTGCTGACCTCCGCTTAGCGCCCAAATTTCAAGCCCGTAAGACTATAATAAGGGTGCGTAAGCGCTCTAATGCATGTCAATTCGGCCCAAGATCGATATATCGTGTCGCTCTTACAGTCGACTGTCTAATAATGAATACGGTCCGTTCCAAGTTTTTGTATTCATTAACGGATCATACTAGAATCTTGTCACGTTAATTACATAAGTACATTAAGTAATCTATATTTGAGAGTCTCCGGAGAAATAAAAAGTCACGACAAATTAACATATCGAAATATACAGAATAAGGTAGGGTGTAATACCAAGCTTATTGTGTCTGAAATTTATGACATGAAGAACAAGTCAATTTAGAACTTGCATTGATTTTTGTCTCATAATGAAGGTTCGGGAAGGCAGATTAGTGTGAAATGTTGAATAAGAAATATTGTCATTTCGGCTTGCATGCTATTATCATGTCGGGATCCCATCGGCCATCATGTTTCTTGTCAAAACTGGACTTCTGTTTATCAAAAGAACCCAAAAAGCCACATCTATCAATGCAGATGGCCAAAATCCATATTCACTATTTGATACCGGATTTTATGAATAATTTGGTGGGAACGGAGTCGGTTCCAGCGTTTCGTATTCATTACATGTAATAGCTCATATTCATTATTAGCTTATTCATTATTAGATAGTCGACTGTACACCTCTTTCGGTATCGCCCCGAGCGAGAACACGAAACGGCACCTCCGTCTTGTCCCTCATGTGCACATTTAATAATGCAGTTCTTATTGTCACCAGGGCCCGCGGTCGACCAGCACATACCTGACGGCGGTAACTCCAACGTGCGTATTAGGTAGACTATATCTACCTTCTCGGGTACTCACTGTAGTCGACAAGCACTCCGATTTCTAAATACTGTCAGCTGAGACACATATCTTACCACCGATAAACAAGAACTGAAAATGTAATGGGTACTCGACACCCGAGTTGCATATATGCGCTCCTATGACAGAATAACATTACACTATGACAAACTGCTAGTTAGCTACCTACCGAGAAAGCATTCAGTTAAATTAAGATACAAAACCTTAGTCGAAATACTGGATGACGACAGATTTTGCGTCCATTGTCAAAAAGTAGACTGCACCACTGTAAAACTCCATACCCACACTCTTTACGAGAGGCAGTCCGAGCTTGCGCAACACCACTTCCTTCCCACAAGAGATGGTAGCGAGCATCCACAAGAACCTTGAAGTATCGGGAGTACCGGGATTTCGAAGTCCAATGTACTCGGCCACTGCCGAGCCGGCCTGCGACAGTCGTTTTACGGGGCGACACCTGTAGTTGCCAAGCTGCGGGTCTAATACTATAAACTGTGGATCGCCGACGTGCGTGAGGCGTGGAAGGCTGTCATTTTGAAGCAGAAACCTGGACCTAGACATGCTGGCTGTACCTGGAGCAGTCTCCAAGAGGAAAGAGTCCACCACTGAAAAAAAATCGCCGTGGGTTCTGCCCTTCAGGTACCGCACCACAGTGATAGTGATGCCCTTTGATTTTCTTCCTGCTTCGGACTTCCAGTGGAAGTCACAAGTAGATATTTCCGCAGAGAAGTCAACCCAGTCCCGCTGAAATGGCAAGGGGCACTTGGTATACGGAAGGTCTTCTAGGACGAGGGCCGAAGCTGTGCTGTCATTAGGCAAGGCCTTGCGTATGGATGACAGCAGAATGGCCACGACTGATTCTACCCCGGGCTCACTGATCATGCAAATGAGATAGCCGCCTACCATGTCTATGGCCTTGAAGATGCTCTGCACAGAAGTATCCGTCAGTTTTATTCCACGCGTTTCCATAGGAGAAGATACACACCTCTATCTCGACCGTGCGGCGTTCCTTCCAGAACGTCACGAATAGATTGTATCTCGTACAGATTGCTGATATGTCGCCATGTAATTTCATACACCTCGTCTCGAGCGAGACATGTGGGTACTGTTCCGGGTACTTGTAGAGCAAGTTGGGTTCCTTTGTTTCCGCTGAAATTCGGAATATTTCGAAGGAGCTGAGTAGTAGCAAAGTATCAGTACGACATGGCGTTTTACATGTTCAGCAGACACTGTTTTTCTTACCTTCCGAAGTCCAGAGATTCAGTCTTTGTGACTATATGCACAACATTGTCTGCTTGCATTTCATAAGAGAAGTCGCGCACTCTCATACGCTTGTCGGACGACGCAAGATTCGGGTATGTCCAAACACAGTTACGGTTTGGCACGTCCCAGCACAGCAAGTAATCATCAATCATGAGGATGAGGAGCCTGCCCCCAGGAAGCAGCTCCATATCCGTGTAGAAGCCATACGGTTCTCCGAGTGCCTTATTCAGCTTCGCAGACCCTATGCGGACTGTGATCTCGCGCGTCGGTTGCAGCGAGCCAGGGCCGGTGCAGTTGAGTCGTCGCCGATATGCGCGCACGACGAGGGTGCGCACTTGGAGCCAGTCGAGCTCGTCGACAGAGATGTGTCGGGGTAAACCGGGTGCATGGTCTTGGTCCAATGCACGGAGTTGCTTCAGCCAGAGGGCTTTATTGGAGACAACGTTGTGAAGAAATTTGCAAGTCTGCAACAAGAGATACATTTACTCGCCGTTCGATCATAAGAAATATATTGGAAACACACACAGCCTCGATGGCCAGAACTTCCTTCAAGCCGGAGAACAACGCGATTTCGGACCAGATGTCTTCTGGAACCTCGGGAGCGTTGAAAGGCATTGCTAGACGGTTCAATGACCATCGTATGCTGCAAGGCTCGTTTTTTATATGCCTCACGCAGTTTGCGCCAGACTCGTAACCAGCTATAGCAATGGTTACTCGTCCGTGGTAATGGTTACAAACCCAAGTTTGCGCGGTGAAAAAAGCAATTTTGTTGGGAATCGGGACCATTAAGGTAGGCTCACAACGAGCGTGCGGCTGGCAGGGGATTCCCCGCAACAGGATGCAAAAGAAAACCCGGAAAAATCTGCTTACTGAAAACCTGTCGGGACTCGGGACCGTTAGGGAAGCCTTGTAAAGAGTGGCGGCCGGCATCGGTCGGGACTGTTTCCTCTACAGGATGCAAAGAAACGCATGGAGCCAAGCATACTCCAGTTGGAGAGGCTAAAGGACCGGTAGAGTGATTCTCGTCCTCACTTCTAGAGTCTTGAAGAAAATATGACAAGGAATGGTTGCTCCCCACGGACGAAGATGTTATTGATCTTTTCTTGAGGCGCTCCATGCGATAATCCTGTTCTCCACTGAGCAAGATAACATTCTTGTGCCGCGACAAAATTGTTTTTTGGACATTTTTGAATGTAATGATTGAAAAGACGCATTCCACCTGCGTGCTGAGTGTGCGCAGGATTTCGGGGACGTCGAGCAGACCGCCGTCGGGGACCTGATCCAGTCATACACCTCATTTCACCGTCGGCGCCGCTTTTCCTGAAGCTCGCGCAACTCTCGTAGTTTCTCCAAGCATCCTCAGACGGCACTCAAGTAATGCCTCAGATTGATCCAGACACTTCATCTTGTGCGCAAGGGGTGCTCCTTAGTCTAGAACAAACTGAATATTCACCCAGAGCACCCTTACCAGCCTCTCCTCGTCGACTGTGCATGTTCTCTTGAGGCAGCGATAAATGGTTTGTGTCCAGTTTCAAACTCCCTAAGGATAAGAATCGGTCGAGCGAGAGCGTTGCGGTTTGAATAGAGCTGGATCGCTGACTCAGACGCGCCAATGCGCATCTCTGTCCCGACCATCCCGACGTCTCTGCTCGCGCCGACGGCGACAGCGCCGCCCATATCAAAGACAGAAGCGGTCGAGCGCATATCTGCCTTTCTCTCTCCCGGGAATGCCGCCGTGCTCACGGGCGCGGGCGTCAGCGTCGACTCCGGCATCCGCGCGTACAGAGGGGCGAACGGCCGGTACATGAACCCGAACTACAAGTGCGTGCTCTTTTTTCTTTGTCGCAGGAATGCTTTGGTTGATGTCTCTGATGCATCCCAGGCCTATTCTTGTTAGTCTTCCGAGTATGTGTGTCCCTTCGTGCGGGTGCTCATGGCAGTGTGGGTGCACGGTAGTATCATGAAGTCGTGCAAGAGACAGACGAAGGCAGTTCGTTCAGACAACGGTACTGGTGCGTTAGTCTTACGCTCTGCATGACTCGAAACTTCACTTTGCGGCAGGCTGCGGTCGTTTCTGGGCTACCCGTCTGTGCGAGACGCGCTGCCAAACACGACGCACTTTGCGATCGCCGCGCTGCAGCACACATCGCACATCTCTCGTCTAATCACCCAGAACGTCGATGGTCTGCACAATAAGGCCGTATCATCCATATGGACACCATCGAAGACCGCCTCTCGAATATTAGAGTTGCATGGGACTTTACACGTAAGCATACACATATCTCCCTTACGGGCCGCCTTCAAGAATGCTGACACTTCAGCACGGCATCCACAGAAAGTCAGCTGCAAGAATGGGCACGTAGTCACGCGCAACGTGTTCCAGGACTGGCTCGCGCACGCCAACCCGCGGTGGTCTGCGTTCGCAGATGAGATGGCGCACACTGGGCGGAAGCTGCGTACTAACCCCGACGGCGACGTAAGCGGCCCGCGCTGCGATTGGTTTTTGCTCTGCGAGCTGATGCGGACGTATAGGTACAACTCGAAGAAGGCGCGTCGTACGACGACTTCGTGGTCCCCGACTGCCCGGCGTGTCTCCGCGAGCACAGGCGCACCAACATAGTGCGTCCGCCATACTCTTGCGCAGTCGCGGAGCGAACTGAACCCGTGTGGGTCCTTAGCACAAGCCGCACCTGATATTTTTCGGCGAGTCGATAAGCAGGGAGGTTAAAGACCGCTCGTGCGTGAAATTGAATTTCTTGCGATGCGACGGTGTCGCTGATGGCCTTGTATCTGGCGAAAAAAAGGTACCAGGACATAGAGCTGGCTGACCGGCTATTCATCGTGGGGACGACGCTCGCGACGTACTCAGCCTTCAGGTACAGTCGCTTCCTTTACCGCCTCCTCTTTTGTTTTTCTTCCTCTGACTCGGACCATCATCTGCTTGAAAAAGACTGCTGAAACACGCGCTCGAGCTCGGGAAGCCCGTGCTGCTGCTCAACGTCGGTCCGACTCGCGCAGACGCGCTCACGCCAGGCGTCGAGAAGATCAGCCTCCCGAGTGGGTCCGTCCTGCGGGACGTCGTACGTGCCCTGACGTGCGTTTGTTTAGCCGTGCTACCAACGCATATTTTCTGTATACCGTCGCTGATTTCTCTATCCTGCTATCGTAGGGGCAGCCAAGCGGCGGAAGACCCGGTCTTGGCAAAGTTCCTGTCGAGCGGGGTGGTCATGCCCCCGACGGACGACGCGGACGTCGAGGGCGCAGTGGAGCCGAGGGCAGGCCGCTGACGGCGCCTACTCCGGTGTGCTTTCGTCGGCTTCGCGCGAGCTGCACCGATCTGCATTTGCTAATGATACGCTCCGAAGCTCTTTCCACCACCGAAAGCCTTTGTTACAATTGTTTAGGGGCTGTGGGCCTCAACGACTAATCTATCGTTTGTTTTGTGGCTATTGCCTCAGTCGTCGCAGCCTTTCATGCTTGCATGCTGTGGCAGAAGGACAACGAGACTTCGAGATACACGTACGCTTTCCACTCAAGATATTTAATCAAGTGACGCGAAATACAAGGATTATATTCGTGATTCAACGTAACGACTCCGTCCCCGACCCAGTCGGCGGCGACGACGACTACATACCCGTTTCATTTCGCTGCTGGACGTATCGTGGAAGGTATCGCTATCTTCCGATAGCAGCACAGGACATGTTGTGCCGCATACGTGTCACTTCACGGCACGACTGACGCGAATGCTTAATTGACTAACTTGTTTTTGGACCTACAACATGATCGTGTTTCTGCTGTCTTGCTAGACTTTCCTTATTCTATAGATCGCACTAGGAAGTGCTCAGTCGGGACCAGTATCTCCACATATAATATTACTCTGTGACAGACTGTTCGTTATCTACCTACCGAAATAGACCTTCAGTTAAGATACAAAGTCTTAGTCGAAATACTGGATGACGACAGATTTTGCGTCCATTGACGGGAAGAAGACTGTACCGCTGTAAAACTCTATACCCACACTCTCTACGTGCGGCAGTTCGAGCTTGCGCAACGCCGCTTCTTTCCCGCAAGAGATGGTAGCAAGCATCCACAAGAAATTTGAAGTATCGGGATAACGAATTGCAATGTACCCGGACACTGTAAAGCCGGCCTGCGAGGATCGATTCACGCTGCTGTACCTGCAATACTGGTTAGGCTGCGGGTCTAAGGCTACAAATTGTGAATCCCCGATGTGCGTGAGACATGGAAAGCCATCATTTGGAAGCAGACCCTCGAACTTCGATGTGCTGGCTGTATCTGCAGCAGTCTTTAAGAGGAAAGAGTCCACCACCGAGAAGTCGTGATGGGTTGCTCTGTCAGTTATTTCCCGTGAAACAGTGATAGTGATGCCTTTCAATTCTCTTTCTGCTTCGGACTTCCAGTGAAAGTCACAACTAGATATTTCTGCAGAGTGGCTAAACCAGTCCGACTGAGATGGGAGGGTGCACTTGGTATACGGGAGGTCTTTTAGGACGAGAGCTGAAGTTGTGCCGTCATCAGTCAATGCATTGCGTATGGATGACAGCAGAATGGCCACGACTGATTCTACCCCGTGCTCACTGATCATGCAAATGAGATAATTCCCTATCACGTCTACGGCGTCGATGATGCTCTGCCACAGAAGCATTGGTCAAAACTTTCTTACATGCTTTCATAAGATGAGATACGCACTTGGATGATCACGACCGAGCGGTGCTCCTTCCAGAATGTCAGGAAAAGATTGTCTTCCGTAACGACTGCGGATATGTTGCCACTTAATTTTACAAATTTTGCCAATCCGGACCAGGTACTGGGTTCTTTTGCCGGGTACTTGTAGAGCAGTTCGGGTCTCTTTGTTTGGGGTGAAAATTGTAATATTTCGAAGTTTCTGAGTAGCGGTAAAGTATCAGTACGACATAGTTTCGGAGACGCTACTTTTCTTACCTTTTGCTACTAATAACGTTCCGAGTTTGGCTCACCATGAGAATATGCACAGTATTGTCTTCCTGCATGTCATAACAGAAGCCGCGCACTCTCTGTTCATGCGCGCAGGATGACGCTGGATCTGGGTATGTCCAGACACACTTACCGCCCGGCACATCCCAGCACTGCAAGTACCCCTCAGACCAGAGGACGAGGAGGAGCGTGCCCCCAGGAAGCAGCTGCACATCCGTGCCGAAGCCATACGGTTCTCCGAGCGCACCATCCAAGTTCGCAGACCCAATGGGTACTGTAATCTCGCGTGTCGGTCGCAGAGGGGCAGGGCCGGTACAGTTGAGTCGCCGCCGATATGCGCGCACGACGAGGGTGCGCACTTGGAGCCAGTCGAGCTCGTCGACAGAGATGTGTCGGGGTAAATCGGGTGCATGGTCTTGGTCCAATGCACGGAGTTGCTTCAGCCAGACGGCTTTATTGGAGACAACGTTGTGAAAAGACTTGCATGTCTGAAACAAGAGATACATTTACTCGCCGTTCGGTCATGAACAATATATTGGAAACACACACAGCCTCGAGGGCCAGAACTTCCTTCAAACCGGAGAACAACGCGATTTCGGACCAGATGTCTTCTGGAACCTCGGGGGCGTTGAAAGGCATTACTAGACGGTTCAATGACCATCGTACGCTGCAAGGCTCGTTTAATATATGCTTCACGCAGTTTGCGCCAGGCTCGTAACCAGCTACAGCAATGTTACTCGTCCGTGGTAATAATTACAAACCCAAGTTTGCGCGGTGAAAAAAGCAAATTTGTCGGGAATCGGGACCATAAAGTTGGTGACGAGTGGCGGCTGGTATTACTCTGGATTTTATCAGCGGTAGGATGCAAAGGACACGTGTGGCGCCTAAAAAGCTATGCACTTCAATTGGAGAGTCTGCAGGACCGGCTGTTCACCATTTTGTCCTCGCTTTCAGATCCTTGACCGTGACCGTGTACTGACTGAAACGTAAGCAGAGAAAGTCCACTCGAGATCTGTATTTCACCTGCGCTGCTCCAAGATTTCCCTGTAAACGATGTGGTTGAAGTACAACTACAATACCAACCCTCGATGAAGCTCTGCTGTCCGAATTTTGAGGATGGCAACCGCAACAATTTCGTGTTTCTATAGCTGGAATCGAGATTCGGCGGATAATGCTGTGTATGAGATAGTATGTTCCATCTGTCTGTTACGTTAGAGTTCTTCAGACGCACAATTAAGTCAAGTGTAGTGTCCAGAAAGTCTGAGAAACCATCTGGACGAGATCCGTAGGCTGACCAGTTCAAGAACGCAGTTGATTGAAACCTAGAAGATGACTGTTGAATGTGACGCGATCGGCCCAAGAGGATGTGATAGCTATAAGAGTCTCGAGGGATACGGTCTAAGAACAGGCTCCTCAGAGAGTTGTCCTCTTCTTAGTGCGCAGAAGCTCAGGTTGATTGGCCATGGCCAAATCCAAGGCTCTAACTTTTGCATATGTTGGTCACGTGATCTGCGCCTATTCGAATTCGAACGTGCGGCCAACGTTCACGACTCCATCAACGACGGCGACGAGGACAAGACGCTCGTTTCATTCTAGTGTCGGAAGTATCTTGGAAGGTCCATTATAAGTTGGAACTTCCGATAGTGGCATAAGACGTGTTGTACAGCGTGCTGCATACGTGTCACTTCGCGGTATAACGGACGTGAATGCTTTATTGACTATCTTGTTCTTGGACCTTCAACATGATTATG
>JAJOHG010000378.1:0-24505 GCA_021029095.1 Phellopilus nigrolimitatus | reverse complement strand
CGATCCTGTTGATCGAGTTCGAAGAGCACAAGTCATTCTCCTTAGATGTGCGCTCTGAGATCTCTCTTGTCGAACAGCTGCTGATGCAATCCAGATCGTGGGCGAGATGAAATCCTACACCAAAAACACGGGGAAGTACCCTCCGAAGAAGGCGAACGAGCCAGCCCCCGACACACTCGCGACGACAACGGTCCAGGCGAAGCTCGTGCTCCTTACGCTGAGCTTCCCGCGGTTGCGCATCCTCTGGTCGTCCTCGCCGTACGCCACCGCAGATATATTCACCGACCTCAAGCAGCAGCGTCCCGAGCCGGACGCCGCACGCGCGATCGCGGTCGGCGCGGAGGAGGACCCCGAGGCGGGCGCAGGCGTGAACCAGGCGGCGGAGGAGCTCCTCCGCGCGCTACCGAGCGTCTCCGCGAAGAACGTGAAGTACGTGATGAGCAAGGTGCACAGCGTGCGCGGCGTTCTGCGCGCTGGGCCTCCCCGCGGTGCAGGAGATACTGGGCAACGAGCCCGGGAAGGCGTGTTGGGAGTTCATGCACCGTGGTGAGTAGATGTCTGGTGTAGTTTGGTTTCTGAATGTAGAATATAGTGCTGTTGTAATTCTAAAGCGCTTTCTTGTTAACAACTCAGTAATAAAAGGTTTTGCATAGTACAAGAATCCATCCCGTCAACAAGTAACGAATTAACACCTCGAGTCGATCGCGCGCCTCTCCAGAAGAAAGGCCATGATGCAGTCGCACCACAACCAAGTTATCTGAATTCTGGGGCGATAGTAGAAGCCCTCTGCAAATACTTAACGGCACGTCTGACACTTCATTTTACTTCAGGAATCCGCCCCAGTATGATATCGGCTGCCTGCTCCCCAATAGCGTATGCGGTGGCTTCAGAAAGCGTGTCAGCAGTCACTAAGCAAAACGCGCATATAAGCATGACGCACACTGCGTATGGGCGGCGATGTGAAGCGGGGCGATGCTTAGATCGGCGACACGGATGTTCTTGGTGCCATATACGCGCAGGTTCGGGTCGACAACGCCGTTGAGCGCACGAGGGAGCATACTCAGCGTACCCACCGTGTCTTCGTTAGAAATATAATCAGGGGAAAGGCATGGAAAGACAATTGAGAAATGATATACGCACGGAAAAGCGTTCCGACGGTGGCTTTCGCGTACTCCCTAAGTTCTTCATCCGTAGTATACGATGGACCCGGGAAAAGCTCCTTGGCTGTCATATGGTCAGTTCGCCCTTCTTTGTTTCATGTAATCTTTAAGTTACCGTAAAAACTTTTGAATGGCTCGAGTTCAGAAAGCTGGCGGGAGAACTTCATGGTCTCGACCATAACATCAAGATCTACAAAAGAACATTAAATTCGCATATCTGGAAGTCGCGCATGATACATACCTATCTTCTCCTCAAAGTAATGAGGATCAATGTCCGGCTGAACTCGGGGATCCTTTGAAGTCGCGTGCTAGAGAACAATGTGCACAGTGAAGCCGGCAATTTGAAAAATGCATAGCATACGATGGTACCGCGACCGTACAAGTGGTTGAGACTTAAAATGATTGTTATATAGAGTTTTCCGATTTCTGGGGCTATAGCCTCATCTCAGTGAAGATCGTACACTTAAGGATGCATCGAACGTACTTCCCGAGCCGAAATATCCCGGGAAACAGATGAGTTCACATTCCCCTCCTTCGTGTCTCTCATATTTTCCCAGTTGGAGCTCATACTGCTCCTTTAGCCCTGGAGAAAGAGTACCAGCATTCTCCCTCTCTTCTATTATCTTGCGCTGGCGAGCTACCAGTTCAAGTGCTCGTTCTGGGGAAGTGACAGTAGAGAGAGGGAGAAAGGTGAAACCTGAGATTCCGAGTCTCAAGAAGCCCTTGTTCTCGGCGCTATAATTCAACGAAAGTGCAGTTCGAAAATAGATAAAAATAGATATATCTGATGTGAAGCTCACTGAAGCGCTAGCTGGGCAGTCATATAATCCTTGTCGGCCAGGGAATCTAGCGTCTTGTGGCCAAGCTCTGGATCCAATTCTGAAGTTCCGTATTCGTCAACTCTACGTCCGTAGAATGTGCAAATTGATTTTACCAAATACTACTGCGGTGCAAATATGCTCTTGCAAATTTGATCCAACTCCTGGAAGGTCGAGAACGGTTTGTATGCCTAGAGAATCGAGTATTTGTTTGTCACCAATACCCGACAGCTCCAAAACCTGCGGCGACTTCAGCGCCCTGAATGTCCGCGATCTTCAGTACGATAAAAACAAGAGGAAAA
This sequence comes from Phellopilus nigrolimitatus, assembly GCA_021029095.1. Lineage (NCBI taxonomy): Eukaryota > Fungi > Basidiomycota > Agaricomycetes > Hymenochaetales > Hymenochaetaceae > Phellopilus > Phellopilus nigrolimitatus. The sequence continues at coordinate 22,225 of JAJOHG010000378.1, read as the reverse complement.
GAAGAATAGGCCTGACCCAGCGCACAGGACCACGTCCTTTTTGACAGACACAGTGTAGGTAGCGCCTTCATATTCAAATTCGACGGCTTTCGCTTCCACAGTGTTGTCATTTGATCCCGTGATGATGTGGTGTACAAGAGCATCACAAAGGACGCGGAAATTAGGTTTGTCTGCGTTCGGCTCATAGAAGGCCTATATTATTGGGAGAGTAAAGTTTTCATGAGATGTGGAGAAATGGCTTTCTAGAAAACTCACCGTCGCAGAATAAGAGCGCTTTTGCGTCTTTGCATCGAGCGTAACTGCTGACATCCAAGTGCCTATCGGCTGAGCAAAAGCCAAACGTCAAAATTACTGTCACCGCGTAGAAGCGTAGCGGAAAGCGTTAAACAGCCTACATCTCCGTTCAGCTGAAAAAAAAAATCAGATTACGCAGACCAACACTATGGGCAAAAATACCTACCGGGTCTTTCGCAACCTTGATTCCAGCGTTTAACAGTGTCTGAGACGCATGTAAGTAAACGTTTTGCTGAATAGCAGAGGGAATTTACGTCTTGGAATGGGACATCGCCCGCCACGATTACCGCGGGAAAGGTTGTCTTGAGCGGGCCTGATGTCCCATGCGCGTCCGGATTGAACACTTGTCTGTGGCGCGCAGCATCTTCGTCATTTGGCGCTGTGAAACTGAATCGACAATATCAACGGCGATCCAGCTCGCCGTGTACGCAGCTAGAGGAATGGTGCAACGCACCTCACGGTCTTCTTCAGAGACTTAGAGAACCGCTCCCAGTTCCACCCCGGGTTCCCCAGTTTCTCCCAGGCATCGATGTCTCGCTTCGGTGGGTTATCCCAGCACTTTTGGTGCATGAGCATAAACGAAAAAAGTTTGTTTGTTTGTAAGTAAAGAAAGAGTGATGCAGAAGGCTGGGACATATTGCATACATAGAAATTGATCGCAGAAGTCCCTCCGAGCACCTTGCCTCTCGCCCATGGGATCTTCCTGCCGTTTGCGTGCTCTTGCGGAACCGTGTGAAAGTCCCATGCGTACTTCGGGTCGCCGATGTGTTTTCCGATCTGCGCTGGGATGTCTGCGGAGGCTTATTTAGAGGAGGCTCGGCGAGTGTGGTAATGATGGGGCAAATCGATGAACAAAGAAAGCGACGGACCGATGGCGGGATCACCGAGGCGCTCTGATCCGGCCTCGAGAACCGCAACGGTGATCAATGGATCTTCTGCGAGACGTGCTGCGACCGTCAAGCCTGCAGTCTGCCCGTCGAGGCAAGACCGTTAAGTTTTTTGTCAGCATACTTGATTTTCGAATATCAAATCAGTGTTGGACGCACTCCGCCACCTACAATAGATAGACGCATAAGCATCAGGAGAGGCGAGAGAGTATAAGATGAGCGTACGCACCAATGACGACATAGTCGAATGCCTTGCCAGCAATTTCATCTATTGTTGCACTCATAGTTGTCAAAATACGCGCTTCGAACTACAGGAGTAAGAAGTGTAGCTGGTCTGTAAGGAGTTGCTGCATATTTATAAGAGATGCGAGAAATGCAATAAGGAAGCAGACCAACGCACGGGTGAGCACGGTGTTGCCGTGAGCAGAATCGTAACCAAATCGGCGAAGCTTCTTTTGATCTCGTTCCTTTCGCAGACCATGTGAGAAAGACCGGAAGCCTATAGTCTCCGGATTTAGTGCTAATTATCAGCCTGCTAGAAGTACGCCAGTGAGTTGACTTTGGTTGGTTTATTATTCGCAAGAGCAATACCTCCGATTAGTACCAAAAAATGCAACTTCTTCATTGTACAATCTTAAGTCAATGAGTCAGAAAACGATGAGAAAGGGGCTGCAGATGAGATTCAGAAGTATGTACTCACTTGATGTTTTAAACACATGTAATTACATCTTTTGAATACGTCTAGAATATAGCTCTCTTGGACGATCGGACCCTTTTCCATCTCTTTGTAGGATCTGCAAAGATGGGCGATAATCATCATTTCTCGCGCTAGAGAGATAGCGGGGACGTACGGACTTGTTGGTAGCTGCATCTGACCTTTCCGGCTACAACAATATTGACCGGTCCCTTTGCTTTACTTCCTTGCAGTTGCTGCGTAGCTCCCAGAAGCCACCCCTGAAGTCGCAGGCCACATATCCATACTTGCGTATTGGAGGATAGAAGCAGGAAGGAGACTGAATACCTTTTGTCGCTGTGTTAATACAGGAATTTGAGAGTTTACTGATCGCCTCTCGATTCTTCCGAGGACTGATAACATAGACGGAGAGCTGGTGTCGAATCGTTCACGGTCATTAGACAGGCTTGCTCTGGAATTGCACGCAATCAACCCAGACGAGTTTGTACCACAAAACGGCCTGCGTTATGAATGCAATGATCTAGCTACGCCGGAAAGAGATTACAGGAGACTACATACGGCCTTAGCTCTTAGCACTCGTGATGAGCTGCATTCCACCATGTAGGCCCCATCCAGCTGATCGCCTTCATGTCGGCCCAAAACAGTTACGAACCGTCCAGCTGGTCTCGACGAAGTCACGCACGACCATCGGCTTGCGCGAGCACGTCGGCGAGACGAGGAAGACGGACGCGGTGATCGGGTTCGTGTTTCTTTCGGTAATGAATGATAGGAGCGTTGTATAGCGCTTTTCGTCAATCGTTTAAAGATTTTAAGGGATCTTAACGCAAGTGTGGATGATGAGACCGCATTGTTGAATGAGGGAACCGAAAGAAACGCACTAGTTGACTGGCTGAGGAAAACCCGCGAAAACGCCTTCGGAGATGCGACTCAGGGACGATTTAAAAGTGACAAACTAGGGGAGCGCAAACGAGAAATGCACTGCGCGAGTTCAGCTTAGTTAGGTAGGTGGTTTTTGGAAACGGATGCTGTCTAAGAAGGCCGAAGACGTCTGATTTGGTGATGACTGTCCGAAAAAAGATGCCAAAAGCCAACAATCTCTTCACAGCTTAACGTCGCACAAGCGTCCCATTCAGTTGGCGCCTCCTAAACGTGGCTGAATTCTCGGAAACTATATTAAGAAAAGAAAGCGAGCATGTTGAGCTTGGAATCAAAGCAAAATTTAAGAAATAAATTTGCAGTGGCGACGTACCTCTATGGACGCAGCCCTCGAGCACCACCGCTTCCTTCAAAAAAGTATTTTTGCAAGACCGGGACAATTGCCGAACTATTTCTCAGCCAAATCGCACGCCTTTGACGGCTGATGGCCCGCCGAGCGCAACGATGATGAAATAGGGAAGGGTTTATGGGACCAGGTGTAGCAATCGTATGGCTCAGCAGTGTTCGGACATGAGAATTATTCTGCAAGAAACATAGGTCAGCTTCTTCGTTAAACGATCGTTAACAGAAACAAACGAAACACGAGAAACTACGCCACGACACTAAATCGTGGTGCCGTACGCCCTATACCGGTGTGCCCCTTTGAAACATAATGTACAGAGAAGACTCACCTTCCTTGCAGCACATTGTGCAGGCCGTCGCCCGCAGATCCATTCTCTCCCTCAGAAAGCCAGCGATAGGCTTTTTTCCGCCCACGTGTACCAAGCCAAGTATGAGTTAAACACCCAACAGCAGGATTTCAGATTCCGGAAGCACGGTACACGACGACAGAAGTACGAAAAGGTTATGGGGGCGAAGGCAAGCGAAAACACGAGAGCAAAGCGCGGGCGTCGGAGGGTGTCTGCCTCCGTGCGATGGATGCAGACACAGGAACAAACGGTGATATGAGGAGATCGAATCCAAAGTTGGCGTCTGCCTTGAGAAGCTGGTTTTCGTCGGCTTGACATCTATAGGCGGCGGTGGCAAGATCATCCCAAATAGGACGTGCCTTCCTTTCCTGGACAGCACAATTACCACGAGTGAGCTCTCGACGGCAAACGGACGTATTTTGAACTATGCGTGGGTTATTTACGGACTGGATGCGAGACGTTGATGGATAGATGGTAGGACGCGTCTGAAGGTACGGTTGCGAGAACCTGCTCCAACACCGAGGAAGCCAAGGCAAGCCGTCATGTGAAAGTCGTCAATCGCCTCCAGCCGTCTGAACGCCCATCTCCCGTCGCCCGCCGCCAGACGGAAGTCGTGCGTCAGACCAGCGCAGTTTCCGTTCAGCCGATACAGGCAGATTCATGGAGCAGCTGGTTGGCCTCCTCCGTGCGTAGCGCATGTCAATGGAGTCAGACGAGACGCGTCGAGTCAAGCTGGCAGTCAGCCCCGTCGGTTGTGCTCCTCAGCAAGCCGACCTCATACGATGAGAACATGCCTGTTGTGTAACATATTTACTGGTATATTCGCAACTACTTAACTTATTCTAGAGTTTTCAGGCGCATCGACTCCGCCGTTCTGGTGCTCAGCGTTTGCCTGCCATACCAGGGCGACACAAGGTTCGCATCAAACTCTTTCTTTTCGCATTTGTATTTATCCGAACGTCACTCTGTATATAGCTAATTAGGAATCTCTCACTATTCCACTGGTAACCTCACCTTCGCTCTTGACCACATATTTCCCCATTCTCTTGGCCCTTTTCGGGATTCATTTATAAACCGTCAAGAGTGCTTCGTATTCAAGTTACAAGTACATTCAGATCCTGCGCTTCAAAAATATTTTGAGCGTTTGAAACTCCATAGACTCCTTTTCCAAGCTAGCTAGCACGTTTGTCCGCCCTTCTGTTACTGTACATTTCTCCAATTTCCTGCTCCGATTTTACACAACTCTCACAAGTCATACGCAACTCTGCCAGCGACCCACGGGTACGGGTAGTTGTGCTGATAGTAATTCCGCAGCATCCGTCTCCCGGACAGGTGCGGGATAGTCGCGTACGATCCTCCAGCCTGTTTACAACATTCAGTGCGCAAATTCGACTCAGATCGAAGGTAGGCACGTACGATTACTCTGCGTTTCTCATCGACGCATTCGCCCGAGCACCTGTAAAAAGGTAACTGAGTAAAGCCCAACCGTACTTTCTGAGCTGGCCTACCCCGGGTAAAGCTTCGAAGGTATGAAACCATCATTTATATCGAATACTGTCGACGTCCACTCCCACACACCACCGTTGTGCCCCTTCCCCGTGTCTTTCTCCCCGCCCGTAGTCACTCTGGAGCACACTTCTTAGTTTAGAAAAACCTCAAGCCCTAAAGAACAACTCACGGGACAGGGTGCCAGTTCCTAAACCCGACATTTCCGTCTCCCTCGTACCCACTCTCGAACCTGTCGGAAAAGAGAAGGAGTTCTGCTTCCGTAGGGAGTCGGCCGCCCTTCACTCCGGCATACTTTGAAATGTCGTCGTACGAAGTGAGAACCGGCCAGTGTTGTGCGAATTTCATCGGAATGGGTCCATACAGAGTGCGAACCTAATTTTAACGAAGCATGTAATATGCAATTAGCCCGGTAGAAACAAAATACGGAAGAAAACTAGAAATAGATACGAACACGAGTTTCCCCATTGATTTCAATCCAGCTCGCGGGAAGCTTGACTTTCTCTTTCCCGTCGCCCTTGAAAAACTCGTAGAAGTCCCCGTTGGTCACTGGCCTCCACTCGATGCGGAACGTCTCGACGAGCACTTTCCGCGCTGGATGTTCGTTGTCCCATCCGAACTCGACATTATCGTCCTGAAACCTTACTTCTAGGTTGTCGTCCAAAGCCTCAGGATCGCCATGTCCAAGAATAACGTCAGCGGGTCCAAGAGTGACCGTTGGTTCTACGGGAGGTGGGATGGAGTTCCATCGTTCCGCAAGGATGTCCCATGGAGGTGCTGTGAATCCTGGGGGAGGAAGAGTCCCTCCAGGCGCTCCTGCGCCTTGCATGAGCATATACAAAAGCGTCTTCATGTTTATTTTTTCGTCAAATTCAAAATGACGCTGACTTGTCGAAACACGTACCTCAACATGAAAGCCCTCATGCTCAAGCGTCATGAGCAGCACACGTGCCACTTTCCTGGTTAATTGCCGTTTTCCAGATGCGATGTCTCCGTAGAGGCGCGCTAAGCGTGCTCGCACCCGCTCTCGGAAATTAATAATTGATTCAAGCGTAGGCCATTCGCCTGCATCATCAGGCACTTCAGAGTGAGGCTTGGAGTGGTTGTCAATGAGCACGTCAGTATCAATGACGAAGGGAAATCACTGTGACACGTACATGACAAGTAGAAGGATTGTCGATATGCGCGTCAATTTCTCGCTAATACAAGAGTTATGTGAGAAATCAGAAAGTAAGCGACTGGGTCCCTGACTAACCTCAAAATAGTTCTTGAAGCTTTCTCGCTCCGAGTGAGCCTCCCCAAGGAGCCGAGTCAAGTGGATATCAAGGAAAGCAGGTATGTGACCCAAGTAAAATAGGTAAATGTGGCGCAGGTCGGTCGGCTTGGTGAAAAGCATAGAGCGTGGGATCATCCCCAACGTGATGCTTTCCACATCGTGCGAAAGTCCTCGAGCGTGGGAACGCAGAAGGGTTTCGGCGATTTAAGCAACGGAAAAGTAAATGTTGGACGCTCGAGCAACCAGAGCGAATACTGACCCGGCGCATCAGTCCACCGCATGATTGGACGAAGCTCAGCGGACGTGAAGAGTGGGTAAGCGTCCTTGTCAGAATACTTAAAATGATTGCAATTCGTCAATGAGGCGTTATGAAGTCTAATAAATGGAAAGAACTAACCTTCTGCGATATTGAAAATTTTACTAATTCACCAGCAAGGAATGATATGATATCTGCCGATTCAGGAACTTGGAGCTTCTGATCGCAAGTTGACTTGTAATAAGCTTCACGGCAGCCTACAGAATGCCCATACATTAGTTGTCATATCATGTGTTTCGATCGAGTTCAACTCACGTTCAGCTTCGTTGTAACGGTTGACATATTCCCATTTCCCAGAATCAAATAGGGTTTCATTTCCCACTGTCTTGCCTGCAACTCGCAAACCATTCATAGCAAAATTCTTCGACACGCCTTTCGCGTCATTGTAGGCCTCTTCTACCTTTAACTTACCATTGTCATGGTCGAGCCCGAGGAGGAGAGTATCTCCTGAGCCAGGACGTAAGGGAAGCGAGCGCAAGAAGGACACGGCTGACTCGCGATCAAAGTTTCCCAGAGAAGAGCCAAGAAATAGAAGATGCAGTGGAGGACTAGACAATTTCGAGCCGTCATCGGTCCCCGGACTGGACGGAGGTGCCAGAGAGGTTGCGCCAGTGCTGCGACTGTGAGACGAGCGCGAATTCGAGTACGCCAAGCGCGGAGATACATCTCTGTGTGACTTGCGAGCTTGTCGATCGCAAGAGGAATCCGCTCCGTGGCTCAAATAGTCGTGAGCTACTTCGCATTCGGCTCTTGGACTCAATCCGCCCTCGTACACGAGTTTCAAACCACCGTCATATGTGCCCCACATCCCTTTTACTTCAACTTTCCCTTCAAGATCGTTACCATAAGTTGACATCAGACCTGTGAGGGTGCGTTCCAGCTCGCGTTTTTCGAGATCAAGAGCGTAATAAGTTATGCGCTTTTCATCGTTTTTCGCAGTGGTTTGGTCAGAGGAGGAAGCGAGTCTCGACAGGGCCAGAAGTATGTGGGTCGTCTTTCTAAGAGAACTAAAAAGGTGATTAGATTTGAACATAAAGTTGAAAGATAAGTGGGAAATTGTATCCGAAAATGAACTGATGTAAACATGATTAATAGAGATAAGATACGGATGCAAAGTTGACGCGAAGTCAAACTCGCTGGACCACAAGCGCGTCGCGAATACGGAAAATACAAGAGCAAATTGGTCGTACTCACCCAGCCCCGAGCTCGAGAATTACAGGATTAGCGACTTCACTCGCCTCTCCGTCGCGGGCATGCATGAGTTGTACAATTGCGTCCGAGTTAGATTTGAGGATTTCCTCTTCAGAGGCGAAGAGGTAATACTCTTTGCAGTCAGTAGCAATAGCGTCGTACAAGCGGAGCCCGCGTTCGTCATATAATAACATAGTTGGAATAGACTTGCTACCGGGAGGTTTTCTCAGACCATCAAGGATTTGCTCACGAATGCCATAACCATGAGAGCCATGCGCTTCGTCCGCAATACGAACGTCGATTATTTGCGGTTTGTTGTGGATTGACGGCATGGAATGGAGAGAGGAGGGTGACATGAAGTCGAAAGGTTGGATTCTCCCGGGTTATAAGAGAGTTACGAGATTTATATCTGAGGCATCAGCAAAACGTGAATTTACTTAGAATGTCTTATTTGGCTTGTGCAAGGCGTTGCAAGTCGGCTAAACTGCGTATGCAAGGAGCTAATGCATGTCACATTTTGTAAGTTCTTGGCCTGTTTACCGCCAATCAGCGCCCATTTCAAGTTCGTAAGACATGAGTAAGGGTATGTAGGCGCTCTAATGCATGTCAATTCGGCTAAGCTGAAAATAGTTTTACTGATGAGGTGCCTTGTTTCGCAGTAACAGTGAAAAATACATCAGAATTGGGTACCATTCGGTCTGAAGCTACTCCAGGGACGCCGGGAGAAAGAAAAAGGATTACTCGGTTCGTCAGTACGGCGCCCCAGTCATATCATGAGACACTGTGGCGCTGACTTTTTTACATTGCCTTAACTCCTTGACAATTCCGAGACCTTCTCGAGCCCAACTTCGAATACGAACTCCCTGTCTCATTGTGCATCAAAATGGAACTAAGAGCACACGAGGCAAGGGTCCGTGGACTTAATAACTGGAGTGGGGAAGGTAGGAGGTGCCCAGCAAGAATCTATAACAGACATCCTACACTCGATAGTTCCGGTCCGATGTTGATTACTTGTGGTGGATACTTTGACCCAACTTTGAACCCCCTCTTAACAGAATTATGCCTGAGCACTTCTTGACCATCCGGAAATTTAGAAAGTGCATTTTAAGCTGAATTGGGGGGTTTGTTTTTTGGTAACAAGTTCACCCCTTTCTGTCAATAGTTGGCGTTCTGCGATCCTTAGGTATGTGGTCGACAATGGAAACCCGACCACTGGTATTAGCTTGCTCTGTGTGTATTAAAGGTGATGTGTTTATCATGCACGTGTGTCTAGCGGCTAGTAGAGTGTCTCACTCTCCGACGGAGTCGGCCAACATAGTGATGGCTGAGCTGCGTTCCGACTCAGTGTGGAAAAAGAAATGTTGGCGTGCGTGTTTTGTGCGTTCTGCTGGGGCTTTAGCACTGACTTAAGTGCCTTGTCGTAAATTTCCAGAAATCGTCCGAGAAGCGTTGGGGTCGCTATCGACCGACATAGAGAATGTGCTGTGTTCCGGCCTCGGTAGTCCCACTTAATCAGCGCGGGCGCGATTTCGACTCTGCTTCCTTCTCGAGATGGGGAAGCAATTCTTCCAGCAAGTCATAATACTGTTATTGAGTCCCTTTCCTGATTCAATCTCGGGATTTTCTTCTTCTTTTTACAGCAGAATCAGGCAAGCATGCCTGCATTCGATCCGATCTTCTCGTTGCAAGACACACCCTTTTTGGCGTCGCTCGGAGTCCCAATCTTGTCGGATAATCAGGTTGGTTCGCGCACTTTTCGATTGACGTTGCGCCATGGGGAAGCCGTGATGTAGCCGGGGCTCCCACCATAGATTGATTGATATGTGGCTAACCGTTACTTCTCTTTTATCTCTTTTAATTCTATCTTGGCGATCCCGACACTCACGTTCATGTCCCAATGTCATCGCGAGCTCTACGAAGCGCGAGGACTGGCGTGCCCCACCACTCGCCAGCCTCGCTGACTGGAAACGTGAGAGTGTATACGGCATGAATGCATCACGTGTTTCGGATTCTGATGGGGCAAGCGCGATCCGGGCACGGGCATAGTGGAATAATAGAGGAAGCTTGAAGACAAAATAAAAACTCACTGAACTTCTTGTGTCATTTTATTCTATTTTATTTTATTGCAGAACCGCTAGGCTCAACTCATCATTGTTACAAAGAGCACATGAATAGCAAAACTGTAAAATTCAAATAGTCCGGACATTGCCGACGATGACGACAATGCTCGGTCATGCCGCGCTTCCTAATGGACCTACTGTATTTGAATTCTTAGATCACGTGAAAGTCGGTCAAGGAAAAGCAATTGATTGTCAACTCATCGCCTCGGACACGGTGAGTCGGTCTGTCAAGCCTGAACTCGGACGCCTTTCTCGAGCCCAGCTTCACACTTTCATTGCGGAAAGTGAAGCAGAAATCCTGCACAATGTAGAGATTTGAAATGTTTTCGACACTAGGACCTTGCGTGAAGGTTTCACACATTCGTTTGTACTTCGTGCCTGCTCAATTGCTTCTCTCGTTCTTCTCGATTGTTGGTACAGCGGCCATCAACAGCATTCACGCACAATTCGACAACTAGTTGATCAAGGAGTCTTCGTGTTTGTGGCATTCGTCAAAAATCGACATTCGAAGCGAGCGGAGGCCATGGCGGATGAAGTTTTTGAGTGATCTTCCACATGTATATTTTCAGTGTCTACGTTCTTTTGGTATCTGGCCGCCCATTATTTCCGGATTCTGTTCTCTTACTCAGCCTTCATCCTTCTGGTCTTTTGTCCATCGCGTGAGGTGTTTCGTGTAAATTTGGCATCTTTGCACTCGTCGACATCCTCCACAATGTCGAATGTCCTTTCCTTTTCTTCTTGCCTGTTCTCGTTTTACGAATATCAGGAAACAGTATCTTACCATGTGTTTTCCCAGAAATACAAACCCGATTCACAGGTCCTGCTACCCGAGTCCACACTTTCGCTTCCGACCGCAAACCTCTCCCGTCACTTCCAAATCAAGTCTTTGTCTAGTTCTTCGGCCCATCGACGGCCGCTGCTGATATGCATCGCTGACTTACCGCTGCTATGGTCCGACTCGACGGAGAATGACTTTATAGTGAGTGTCCCCTCGGCATCGGTCTACGCCTTACGTCATGGAGCGCAATATTCGTACTCAGAGCCAATGGAGGCTTTGTATGGCCAAATCGTCTTATTTGTTTAGTCTGTTCGAACGAAAAGTTCCTTTATTATCACTGAGATCTCGCCCTTCAACGTGTTCCCCGTGGGCATACATCTGTACCTTCATCAACGATACATCTGAATCATCTACTCGTACGCCTGAGGTCTTTCGGCAACTTCCCCAATATCATCAAGCGCGGCTGAGACTTCCGCGGGGTACGCGCCTTTGATGTACGCCGCGATCATGTCAATACCATTCACGATCCCGCCGCTCGTCCAAATCTCTGCTTCTCGCTCTGCGTCGGATCCGGCTCCGGAGCCGCTGTCGTGCTCCCATCTCTTCTCAGTCCAGAGGACGTCCGGGAACTCCGCGCGGAGCGCTGGGAGGAACATCCGCGTTGCAGTTGCACGTCTTCCGGAGAGCACGCCGCTGCGTGCGAGCGGGAAGGTACCGGTGCATACGCCGAGTATCGCCCGGACTTCAGTGAGCTTCTGACGGATAAACGCCTTCATGGCTTCGGATGGTGCATAGGACAATGACGGTAATGGGCCAGGAATGAAGAGAAAGTCAAGTTTCCCGGCGCTCTCAAGTGAGTTCTGTGGGAGAGGATATGAGCCAATGAACTGATCTGCTACGTTGCAAAGCAACGCACCGTAACCTCACACTTCAGCCCACTCGTCAGCTGTGCCATGGTTCCCGGGCCCTCTTCAGCGATGTATGCATATTCGAAGCGCTGCCCTAACTTGGCGACGTGCGCTGGATAACCGCATTCGAGCAGGAATTCTGGCGAGATCATGCCAAAGAGGTCGATGGCGGCGGTGTCGAGGAGCTGAACCGTGGGGCTTGGAGAAGAGGTGTTCTTGCATAGCAGAATGCCTACTCGAAGAGGAGCTTCGTCGACTTTGGATGTCATTGCAACGATTTCGGGGGCGTTTCGCTTCCTGCCGCTTGTTCCTTGTAGATTATAAACAAAGGCAGTATACTGTTGACATAATTTACCATGGCGGTTTTGAAGAACAGTAGTTCTTGATGATCTTGATTCAATCCCGAAATAGTTTCGTCGCATTCAACCAACATCCGACTCAATATTGCCGAAGTTTCATCTTGCGTACAGCTTCGCCAAGAATCTTGGTGATCCTCTGCACGATGTATCACATCGTATCATAAGTCCCCCCCCCCCCCCCCCCCCCCCCTTTTAGATAGACAAATACATGCGAGCAAGTGCTAGTCCTGATGGTAGGTTGTGAACATTTCCGCGAAGTTTCTATAAAGTGTTCGCTTCAATCCTACGGTAGGCTGATATCAAGCGAATGCCGCACCATGAATAGCAAGAGCAGTGGGAACTGTGCACAGTCTGACTCCTGCTCCTTGTCAACCGGCCGTCACTTGTCTCCTGCCTTTTAGCTGCTGCTTTTGGGCGACGATATCCGACACCACCGATGTTATGGCGATATGTGCCGTCTTATGTCACGCCGCTTCATTTTGTATGTATGGTCATAGCGGGGACGAAGAGAGAAGAGGCAAGTCTCTCCCGCTCCGTAGAACGTAATATCAACACGTTCTGGCCTCTTGGACTTCCAGCATCACGGTTGTGATCAATCACATCAACGGCCCAGTACACAGTGGGAAAGTGGAAGTTCGACTCTATCCTCTTCTCAGTCCTTGGCAGTCAATTTGTTGATCTCGTTTTACAGAAGAGACGAGAGTTCGAGTGCTGATCTCCGTCCTGTACGGTATCTGTAATAATCGATAAGCGCCCGCTCTCGTATTATTTTAGTGCAAAGTTGATCCGAGAAAATAGGAGTAAACTTGCGTATTTCAAGAACGGCAGCATAATTCTCTCGCGTCGACTTCACACAGTAGCTTCATTCGAAAACAATGTCAGAATAACAGGAAGGTAGAGTCCCCTCTTTCTTCTTCATTCACTGAAGTCGAGATCCTCATGAATTATCTGTGTCCGCCAACCATAAATGTGTTCGAAGTTCCTGAATCACTTGTCACTGATGGTATGAAGCGACCATTGACTGGCAGGATCCGCATGCTAGAATCTATGCTCATGTCGTGGCATACATGATGATAGAAGTGATCTGCGAACAAAGAGCAGAGCAAAGGTAAGTGAACTAGCAGGCACCAGAATTAGTAGTCGAAGATAGAATCCACATCCCAGGGCAGAACTGTGTAGGTAAAAGAACGGAGAGGAAATTTGAAAGGAATCGCTTGATAGCTAAATTACCGAATGGAGATGGGACCGCATCAGACACTTCAGTCGCCACGTCACATCCGTCCTCGTCATCGTACCTTCGCAATTTGCATTCTTCAACCACTCGACTATCCACATCAAACAAGGACCTCAGAAGCAGACAAGAGATTTTCTGTGACGTCGGAAAAAATACCGCGGAACTTACAATTGTCGAACACTCGGTCAGATTTCATTCAGAAAATGTCAAGGCCAAGAGAATTAACAGTCCAAGTGTCTGTGGTGAACGGACGTCAACAACTCCCTATCGGGCGGAGTAACCTAAATCTAGAGTAGACCTTCTGTGATCTATGCTCCTGTTGGACGAACGCTTCCTTCAGTGCAAGCACGGTTCCAGCAAAGGACCCAGGTATCCTGCCTCTGCGAGATCAAATTAATACTAGGTTCCGTACATACTAACAAATCGAATCCTATTATCGAATAAACCTCAGAAGCATCTTGTAAGCTTTACACTTCCCATGTGCATTACTTTTCTCGCTAACATCTCGTACTTGATGCGACAGCGACGCAGAACCGACAATTTTTCATCCAGAAGAAGATCTTCTACTGGATCGAGGCCGTAAAACTGTGCCTAAAAGAAGCACCTGCGCTACATGCGTAATAAATACTTATTTTCAACGGGTTTACTCTCATGGGGTTTCTGCAAGTATAAATCTTGGACCGCGACGATGCTTTTATCTCGTCTTTCTCGCTGGCTTATTGCCGGGCTCACAGCTGTCTCGCCATGCGCTTGAATCTCGAGTCATTAGCCTTTCTATCTTTCGTGGCAGTAGTCTCCGCGAGTTCGGGCTTCGGAAATCTAGTGGTGCACGAACAGCGCGAGGACGCGCCTGATGGCTTCGTAAATACCGGCGCTGCGCCTGCGGACCAGGTGCTCAATATGCGACTTGCTCTCGTCAACAACAACATGGATGGCCTTGAACAGGTGCTCTACGATGTCAGCGCACACGGCGGCCCGCTCCGAGGTCAGTATATTACAAAGGAAGAGGTAAGCATACTTGTATCCATCTGCTCAGCGACGAACCTGATAAATCCTAAAGGTCGAAGAGTTTGTGAAGCCTACTTCCGAGTCTTCTTCGATTGTGAAGGAATTTCTTGCGTCTAATGGTGTTACTTCTAAGACCATCTCTCCTGCTGGCGATTGGCTCGCGTTCTCCGTGTCCGTGAGCAAAGCAAACGAGATGTTCGATGCAGACTTCTCCGTTTTCCAACACGTGGAGACTGGCAAGCAGTATGTGCGCACTCTCGCGTACTCCATCCCTGCCAGACTCCAAGGACATCTCAATCTAGTCCATCCGACAATCACGTACTTATTTTTTTATCTGTTTCTGAGTTTGTTTGTGACTTCAGACTCCTTCAGTTTCGACAACCCATTCGCGAACCTCCCTGTCGTCTCGCTGCCCCTTACTATCCCACCGGTGGCGACAAATCTCACCACGCGCCAGACCGCGCCATCATCGTGCAATTCCGTCGTCACACCCGCGTGTCTCCAGGCGCTTTACGGAATCCCTACGACGCTCGCAACACAGTCCTCGAACGTGCTCGGTGTCTCTGGGTTCGCCGACCAGTTTGCGAACAAGGCGGACCTAACGACGTTCCTGCGTACACTACGCCCAGACCTCCCATCGAATACTACATTCACACTTCAGACTTTAGACGGTGGTTCGAACCCGCAGAGTGCGAGCGAAGCCGGAGTTGAGGCAAATCTTGACATCCAGTACACAGTTGGTCTCGCGAGCGGCGTGCCGACAACGTTCATTTCTGTCGGAGAAGACAACCAGGATGGCGCGCTTGATGGCTTCCTCGACATCATCAACTTCTTGCTGGGTGAAAGCAACCCGCCCCACACTCTTACGACCTCGTATGGTCAGAATGAGAACACCATTTCGCGCGCGCTCGCTACGTATGTACTTCACCCCGATACAGCGGTACAGAGATTTTTGATAAGCTTATTTTATCTCCAGTCAACTTTGTAATGCTTTCATGCAACTTGGGGCACGCGGTACGTCTGTCCTGTTTGCCTCTGGTAATGGAGGTGTCGCAGGCTCCCAGTCCGCAAGCTGCTCAACTTTCGTGCCGACCTTCCCGTCTGGCTGCCCTTTCATGACCTCCGTCGGTGCAACAACAGGCGTCACGGAAACTGCGGCAGCCTTTTCCGCAGGCGGGTTCTCTAACTACTTCGCAACGCCATCATATCAGACGGCCGCAGTGAACTCGTATTTCACCGCGCTCGGCACGACGAATAGCGGGCGCTTCAACCGCTCCGGGCGTGGGTATCCAGACGTTTCAGCACAGGGCGAGAACATAGAGATTGTGGTGGACGGGGAGACGGGGCTCATTTCGGGCACTAGCGCCTCCAGTCCTATCGTCGCGAGCATTGTCGCGCTGCTGAACGATCGACTCATCGCTGCTGGAAGAACATCGCTCGGCTTCTTGAACATTTGCTTGTACTCAGATGAGGCCCAGGCGGGGATTAAGGACATCACGACCGGTACATTCCTTATTTTCCCGTGCACTCGGGTTAAAATGACTAATTTATAACTCACAGGAAGTAATCCCGGATGTGGAACGAATGGCTTCCCTGCACTTCCGGGCTGGGATCCCGTCACTGGCGTTGGCACTCCGTTCTTCCCTGGACTCCTGGCAGCTACGGGTCTGTAAATATGATCCGATTTAAAGCTGGCAATGTATCCTTCTTCCTTGGTTTTTTTTTCGACCTTGGAGTATTATCTTGGGGCGCAGGATGCAACGGACAGAAATCATTGTACGAGATAGCATGACATCATCATAGTAAATAAAAGCAAAGGCATGGATTTCAGATGAGATTTTGACTGGATTTACAGTCCATCAACTGAAGATGAGGCAGACACGAGCTCATAACCCGGCTCTTACCGAGAAGCTGATGTGGCAATGAATTCCTTCTGTCCCTATTCATCAACTGACTCGACCTTCGGCGCCGATATTTGTTGGATATGCTGCTCAGCACTGCACATCTCTCGCAGACACCGCCATGTCTTCTTCGCCGTCCTCGTTGCCTGGAATCGTGACCGTCTCTAAAGTATCGAGCGCGGATCTCCCAGCGCTGGTAGAAGCCGAGCTGCTCTCGTTCAATGGCCTGGGCGACGGCGACGCACGCGCACGCACCCTGCACCCATTCCGGGCAGACCTCATCCGCGCGGGAATTTCGCCGCACTGCTGGCCCGACTTTGCGCCAACGGTCAGGAGCCGCAAGCGGACGCTGCGGGAGGCGCGTGCGCTGCTGTTCAAGGCGGAGCTTGCCGGCGGTGATGGTGCAGGAAATGGTGGTGGGGAGGCGAGCGACTTGACGGTGGTTGCGGGCATGGTGTGGCTCACGCCGCCCGCGCGGCTCGTCGAGCAAAAGGGAGGCCGGGCGTCGAAGCTGTGGGAGTCGCATCTGCGGCCTACACTGGACAGACTGGGCGCGGTGTTCTGGCCTGAAGGGCAGGCAGACGGCACGGACATGGAGTTCAAGCGCATCTTCTACGGCGAGATGGCGCGCGCGCGTCAGGAGGTGCTGAAGGGCCGCGAGTGCTACATCCTGTGTGTACATTCTCTCCGCAAGTCTCAATGATGTATGTCCTTATACGCCGCGCCGCTTGTTTTCTTAGCGAGCTCATGTACACACATCCGTCGCACCGCCAACACAGGGTCGGCGCAACCCTCCTCACGCATTGCATTGCGCTCGCGGACGCCGCGCGCCTCCCGCTGCTCCTCGAGTCGTCGCCCAGCGGCACGCCGCTATACACGCGCTTTGGGTTCACAGAGGTGTATCGCAGCAGGGTGGAGTACCGCGGTGATGTGTTCGAGTGGCCGGTCATGATGCGCGAGGCACAAGGAAGTTGAGACGAAGGAATTGTATTGTGATGGACCCATCTCCTTTGAACGGCGAGGGTATTTTGACAATAAGGTTGGTTTTATTCACACGTCTGAAACACCATCAACTAAGGTGAGCTGTCTTCCCTGAAAACCTGCTCATACAAAACAGAACAATCGAAAGATAAAAACGCCAAGATGATAGCCAGTCCCATTTCCTGCTCGTCACTTTGTTCCAATCGAGCTAGCGACTAAGTCAGAGAATTATAATTGTTTTTTATTTTATTTTATCTTATATATTATATTAAATAACTATTTAGTGAAGGCGACTCCCATCTGATAAAATAAAATATGCTTCTGGCCTTCATGGTTGGAGATGGAGAAAGCAAAATCATTATTTGAATCTTTTGCCAACAAGGCGCTCCATTCGATAACAATGCACAGCAGCCATATTCTTGTTTCCTTGGCGATGGAGTCTTCCCAGGATGCGTGCGAGCCTGGCTAATGGACGTTGTTCAAGGAAAAATAAGTGTTTGTTGAGGCGCTTCGTACTACTTGAGATGATCCAGTCCGTGTTGGAATAACGAGCTTGATCGTCGCGTCATCGACGTACCATATTTGTTTATTTGTTTCTTATCAGACCGTTTAGTATAAGTACGTGCCGTGCATGTATGTTTCCTCTTATCCGTTTGCCTCAGAGCTCAGTAGGCCAAACGCGAATTCAACTTGCTTTTGTCTTGTCTCACTGCTTTCGTTTCACTAAGCTACGACAAATCACAACACAAACGGATCACCTCGCTTGAGGGTCACATCAAGTAGCCTTGTGGGGCTCAGACCACAAAACCAGTCAACGGGACTGTAAACCGGACGACACGGTCACTGCGCGTTGCGGACGGCACACCGGAATCTGCAGGCTGCGGGCCTTACGGTCACTGCTGCGGCACACCGGTATCTTATCTACGGTCACTGCGCGCGCGTGCGGCACACCGGAATCTACGGGCCGCGTGCCTTTTTTGGCCTCTGCTGCGGCACACCATTTCTCTTATCTTGTGTGCAATATTGCGCAATCACCGTTTATCTTGTCCTTAAACCCGACAGACCCAGAGTAGTCTGAATTGAGTTTCACGGCACGAACCGCCACCCCGCAGACACTCACTTCGCACACCATGGGTACCGACATCGAGAAATTGACCGAAGGGAACTACGAGGACTGGGCACCGGTTATGGAGGCGTTATTGGTGGATAAGGATGTTTGGGGTGTGGTATCCGGAGATGACGTTGAACCGCTCAGTGGGCCGAACTCGAAACCAGTCAAGACTTTCCGTCGCAAGAAGGACATTGCGAAGGCGAAGATCGTGCTCAGTGTGCACAAGACGCAACTGCCGCACACGCGTTTCGAGACACCCAAGGAGATCTGGGACGAACTCGCACGTATCCATACGTCGCGCGGTTTCGGCAGCCTCCTCGCCATGCGCCGTCGCTTTTTCACCATGGCCAAAGCACCCAACCAGTCAATTCAGTCATGGGCCGCTGATGTTCGCCACTCCGCTTATCTTCTCGAGAAAGCCGATTTCGAGGTCACGGAGATCGACAAGGTTCTTGCACTCACGCAGGGTCTCCCCGAGTCGTACACTTCACTCATCGTTTCGCTCGACTCTATCCCTCCCGACGAGCTGACTTTCGAAGGCGTCATTGGCCGCTTGCTCAATGAGGAGACACGCCAAACCCACTCTACTGTTGTCAAGACCGAACCCAAGGCCGAACCCGAGGACACCGCCATGGCTGTTGTCCCCGCTGGACGCCGCTTCGCCGGAGAAGTGAAGAAGAAGGGAAGCGGGCTTCAGGGGGTGCGTTGTCACAAGTGCCGGGGCATCGGGCACATGCGCAACGCCTGCCCGTCTCTCGAAGACGACGTCGCCAATGCTGTCGACGAGGAACCCGACACCGCTGCATGCGCCGACGAAGTCGACTCGCTCTCGGACTCGGACCTTTGGTAGATATATTGTTTTGTTTTTTTTTGCTCCTTTTCTTCATTTGTTTTTATTCTTACTTATCGCCGACGATGCTTCGCTCGAGGGGGTGTGTTGGAATAACGAGCTTGATCGTCGCGTCATCGACGTACCATATTTGTTTATTTGTTTCTTATCAGACCGTTTAGTATAAGTACGTGCCGTGCATGTATGTTTCCTCTTATCCGTTTGCCTCAGAGCTCAGTAGGCCAAACGCGAATTCAACTTGCTTTTGTCTTGTCTCACTGCTTTCGTTTCACTAAGCTACGACAAATCACAACAGTCCGCCCCTTTCCAAGCCTAGATATATATATATTCCCAATGTATGGGCTTTTTTACAGCGTGACACGGTCTATTAATTCCTCCTCAGCTTCTTCTTCCTCCCCTTCGCAGGTCGGCGCATCAGACCTTCTACATTCTTGCATGCTATGTGCGATTTTTCTTTCTACCGGCTATGCTTGCGATCCAAAGTACCGGTCCATCAACCTGAGCACCGATATCATGGGGAAATTTCACCGTCACGACGCAGCAACTCTCTGGTGTTTATAATACATGTGAGATACGACATTCTCTTTTCCAGCGTCGTCTGCCTGACTAGAATGAAGCGCTCCTCCCTCGGTCTTAAATCACTTCTTGCCGTCATCCTGATTTCCACTTCGTAAGTAGTGTCCGTTTTAGGGCTCCGCACCGTAACCGTAATTACGGTTTACGGCCGTACCGTATACGGTTACGGACCGTATCGTATGGACAACAGCAAGAGAAAAATACGGCACCGTATTGTACGGTCCGTACCCGTATTATACCCGTAGAATACGGTCGCATACGGCCGTAAATACGGCATACGGCATTATTGAACACATATTAGGGTTTTAAGCAAATAAATATACATTTTAAGCATTTTATACCCTATTTGGTATCTGTACTATTGCCAAATTTAGTAGACAGACCAATATTGAAGAATACGTAATCTACTTGAAATGGGTCGGCCCCGAACGCTGTGCTTGCCGACTCTACCGAGAACCACATTCATAGAGAAAATAAATTCTAATAATAAACAGGGAAAGGCACGCACGGTATTTCAAAAGTTAATGGAGCAAAGTAGCTCGAGTCGGCCTGTTGCTTTGTAGTCTGGATGTTTGCGACACTCCCCTGCTTCCTTAGTGACGATCCAACAGGGTGCGTCAATTTGATATACTTACGTGCCGTAATGCCGTATACGGCCGTATTTTATACGTGCCGTACCGTAAGTTGTCTCTAAAACCTGAAATACGGCACGTTTTTATACGGTCCGTGCCCGTATGCGAAGTCGGGTTATACGGCCGTATCCGTATACGGTACGGTGCGGAGCCCTAGTCCGTTTGTTCAGACGGAAACATTGGAATCGGAATTTACGACGTTATTGGAGTTGGATATGTAAGTGTCAACAACTATAATAATTACTTTAGACCACTCATGAAGGAGGCGGTATTAGACTGGCAGAATCGTCGACAGTTCGGACAACACCATCGACCAAACCAACACAACCGACGGTAACATCTGCGGCATGTACCTAGGCGGCTCAATCGTTCATTGTGCAGAAAAGTGAGATTCATGTATCTCCTGATATTTTTATTGCTAATGGGGTGCACCCTCATAGCAGCTACGCCGAGTTCGCGGAAACGCCTGACACGAAAAATTGGGGACCATGTACCCTTTCTACTGAAATCTCGCTATTCGGCGATTACATGGCCGTCTTATGGTGCTGTCCTCTTAAATCTGACTGATTCACGCTCGTCTTCGCGGGACAATTCAAGAAACTTCCGTCTTCATTCTCTCGCACTTTCATCCAGGAATATAAGCAGATCTTTTAGCGTGTGATGACGAAGATTAACAACTGCATTTTCAATGTTAGTTGAACTCCGCGAAAGATGGTCGATCGAATCTGTTTTCGCAGAGGATGGCCTAAAGAGAAAGTAATTTTTCATCTGTTACTAGTAAATATGGAGTCTCGCAAGTCTCTTTTCCAATGTCGCGGATAACTGGAGGGAAGAGAAACAATCACGTGATGTCTGCGGTCTCTAGCAGGACACTACCCGATAATTACATAATCCAAAAGTTTAGCGCAGCTCATCGTCGTCGACGTCGAAAACGCGCCCGGCGACGCGCTTTTCTTCACTGGTGAGCATTGCGCATGTCATCTCTGCAGAAAGATGCGATCTCATTCGATGCGTACACAGTCTCAGGACGTCCTTGGATCAGCACCTCACGGAAGCTCAGCGAGCTCGAACAAATACGCTCATTCCTTCGTGGACCTAGACGGTCTGCTTGAGACGAAAATATGAATTCTCTGTGAGTTGTTGTTCGGCTTATCCATTTCTTCTGCGAAAATGCCCTTGTCATCGCCGCCGACAGCCGAACAGAACTGGCGCGGCGCCGCCGGAGTCTCTTGGCAGTTAAAATTTGAAGTTGACGTATTTTCCTTTGACACACCAGCCGCCCCCGAACGCCCTCATTCAGCGGCACCTCGCTCGCCTCCTCCCAGCAGCACATCCTCGCCGACCACGATATGCAGCTCGAGCCCCCCTCCCCGCGGTTCGCCTCGCGCCCGGTGTCCGGGGCCATCTCCCTCTCACCCTCCGAGACGAGTGCCATCACATCGCTCTCCGCGCACTTCGTTCCGTCCAAGTTTTCTGGACCCACGTCGCCCGGACCGTACAAGCGCAAGAATGCGAAGGGCGCGTCGGACACCCCGAAGCAGGGCGGCGGTCGCGAGGCGTTCCGCACAGGGGAGGCACGCATGCCTGGCGAGCAGGACGCGGACTACGACGGGGTGGACAACTTCTTTGGGAAGAACGGATCGAAGCCCAAGCTACGGTGGAATAGGTTCAAATGGACTCTGTTCAGTATGAACCTCATCGTCAGTCCAGTCATCTTGTCCTCGTTTACTCCATGCCTGACCTCCTCCACAGGTCACGATCTACTCTCTCGTCTCGCTCATCTTCTGTCTACTCACATGGTTCAACGTCTGGCACCATGCTGATATCGTGCGCGTCGGAAACCGCCCCGAGCTCGTCGTCTCCACGCTCGCGGCCTCGGTCGGCGTCATTACATCCCTCATCGGCTGGGCAGGCATCCTACTCAACAACCGTGGCTTCCTCGCCGCGTACACGCTCATGCTCTGGGGCATGTTCGCGA
>JAJOHG010000377.1:0-24571 GCA_021029095.1 Phellopilus nigrolimitatus | reverse complement strand
CCAGGCAATGATGAAAGATGAACGCTACTTCCCGAGTCCTGAGATGTTTTCGCCCGAAAGACATCTTAAGAAGTTGAAACCCAAATTCGCAACGGAGGAGCTGATTTTAGCACGCGCTCGTTGAACGGATTTGAGGCAGATGACCCGAGCTCTTTGGCGTTTGGGTTTGGACGCAGGCAAGTTCCTAGATCTTCCCGCGCTCCCGCGTTTCTCTACTTACATAACGTTGTACGATGCTCTCAGAATTTGTCCCGGAAGGTTTTTCGCGGATGCTAGCATCTGGCTGGCGATAGCCAACATCCTTGCGGTGTTTGATATCCTGCCTCCTATTGATCCTGACACCGGGAAAGAGACTATGCCACCTGCCGAATACTCATTCGGGTTCACTAGGTGAGTTGTCCCTTTTCAGAAGGGGCTGAGGATGCAAATGCTTACACTCGGCGTTTCTAGTAAACCGAAACCCTTCAAGTGTAGGATCGTCCCTCGCAACGCAAAGCACATATCACTTATCAATCAAGACTGAGAATTGCAATACAAAGTAAATACGATGAAGGATGTTTTGGCTGGCGGTGGAAGGGGCAGACGATAAACCCGTGTACGATAAACCTGTGCTCTCACGTTTTCCTACGCTTGTTTTTCCTATGCCGGATTGAATCTTTTTACAAGCCATTTTGTTCACGATTGCATTTTGAGAATGAAGTACAGCATTTCTATCACCGTACCTGTCCTTGTCATCATACAGTGAAGATCCGTATTGTGAAAGAACCTCAAAGGTGCTACTGCCATTTGTCCAATTCTGCAAATGTGGCTCACCGACGTTCCTCTTTCAATGCTTTGTCACGTGGGTATTGTATATCTTTGCTGTAGTTCAGATTTGATTTTGGGTTTAATCGATGATCACTGGAGATCGGTGAAGCGTACGGCAAGATCAAAATTGGGTAGGTATACTTGATCATCATCAATGAAGCGTGCGTTAAACACTTGATCGGCTTTGGTTTTCTCTGCGACTGAATGATGCTTCATGCTCAAAGACACTTCCTTATGATGTAAGGTTATACCGGATTATGCCTCACGGGTTTAATTGATGACAAGTTGGTCACGGCACCTCGGCAGAAGCATTTTTATGCCGGCGCGAACAGGCCGAGAGCGAGCTCAACTTACGTACGTTGGGCGCGCAAGACACGGGCATGCCGTCGCGCTCGACGCTTAACCGCCTCCGCCCGACGCCCTAAAACAAGATCCATATCATTGGCAAGCCGCCACGCAAGCAGCGCAGCAGCCGCTTTGTGCCGTCTGAGAAAGCAGAGATCAAGCGGCCCCCACCATTCAGCGGTGAGCACTATTACAATCATCGACATTTGGCCTCTCCTCTAAATAAGCAATTGTGCAGAAACCTCGCCGTAGGAAACGCTAAGTCGTCTTCGACTTCGACTACGCCAGCTCGGAACTCAAGGGCAAGCAATTAAGGGGCAAACATTATTTAAAAAAATATACCCCGAGGTCGTTGACATGTTGCGTGTTTGTGTTTTCTTTTGAGTCGCTGAGTGCTGAGCTGCCGTTCAGTTTGTGATGATTCTCTTCCGCTTGATACCCCCTCAACCAATCCGACTGGCGACGCGTTCGATCCCGAAGAGGATGAACCTGTGTTGGAACTTGCCCGGCCGCATCTTCAAATCGTGTACGAGTTCTTCCTGCGTTTCATCGAGGCGCCAGACTTCAACACAAGCGTCGTGAAGCGGTACATCGACCAGACATTCGTGCACAATCTGCTCGAGTTGTTCGACTCGGAGGACCCGCGCGAGAGCGCGACTTCCTAAGACGACGCTGCACCCTTCGCTCGTTCATCCGGCTCTCGACCAGCAACATGTTCTTTCAATTCATCTACTAAATGGAGCGGGACAACGGGATCGCAGAGCTGCTCGAGATTCTCGGCTCGATCATCAACAGTTTCGCACTCCCGTTCAAGGAGGAGCACAAGACGTTCCTTACGCGGGTGCTCGTCCCGCTGTACAAGGTGAAGAGCCTCTCTCTATACACTCGCAGCTTGCATACTGCGTTAGCAGTTCCTTGAGAAGGACTCGGGGGCTGATCGATCCTGGGAATGTCCTGAAGGTAGTTGTGCCACTGTTTGACTATCAAACTGGCCGGCCGGGGTGATCCCTCGGACGAAGCTTTTTTCCGCTGCTTCTGGATGGCTCTCCAGTCTCTGGTTGCCTGTTCTCCGCATTGATGATATCTTCAATTTGCTCGTCCGAGACAGGCTTACTGAAGTCTGTCTGTCTGCAGACATCATTCCGCATTTCAGTCTGCGTCATGATCATGGTGCGAAGGACAGTCAACCTCCAGCGATATCGGGTTTGCGATGACTCCGAAGGGTTTTTATTGTTCAGTGGAAGTTGATAAGCTTTGAACTGTGTAGTCCTGTGGCCTCAGCGCCGTCGCATGCCCGTCTTCGACGTATGCTCACAAAACAAGATCTCCGAGGATCCGTCTAACAGTTGAACGGCTGTCCTTCTGTAACTGTATTTCAGAAATTTGGTAGTGTATGGAGGTTCCGGGTTCTGCGCTGCCGGAATCAGGACAGACATCCCTCGCTGCAGAATTAGAATGCCCTTCCTATCACAATTTCTCGAACTCTGGTACTGGAAGCGGAACTAGATTTCTGTTCACGAAAGTACGCCCATTCTCTACCCGCCATCGCAAGCGCATTGCATTCAAATGGCTTTCTCCAGTTTGCATATTAATTGCGTTGAGCTCCACCACCTTTACCATACCGGACCCAACAGAACAAAGGCTGGCACGACATCCGTGTCCATCGGCTGCTTTGCAAATGATTTGTTAGTAGAAATCGACAATCAGAAGGACCCTGGCTCATATTCGTCGCGGTAGCTTTGCCTGATGACAGCTCCGCCGCTCATTCTTCAATTCAAGCGACTGAAATTGTTTTGAGAGATCCCTTAAGCGCCTACACCACATGCCGACGTTTCTTGCCTCTGGATCTCTCATTATTTGCTTTTTATGTGTGGAAACTTTCGATTCGAAGCCGCGAATAAAGCCGCGAATACTTTGGGGGGTCTCGTGCGTTCTGATGGTTTGAAATGGCATCAAGAATAGGCTATGTGGTTCTCAATTGCTTGCTTCTCTATTCAAATCCCACTTGTAGATTCCCATTTCTTTTATAAAGGCAGGATTGGGAGTAGATTTTGATCTCTCAGGAAAACCTCCACAAGAAAGCATGACCTTCAAGTTGACTCTTTTTGACGATATCGCGGCCATTAAACTGGCGATCTCCTCTCATATTGGCCTTTCCCTGCTAGCATTGGCGATATGTGTCCTGACCCTGTCCTGGTTTTCGAGCAAGAAGTCTCAAACTCCTCGTCGTAGCCTATTTCCCGGGCCGCCGGCTGACCCCATACTAGGCCATTTACGCATTATGCCTACAGAATTCCAGTGGCGAACGTTTGCAGACTGGGGAGAGACGTTTGGTGCGTGTTTTTAGATTGCAGCTCGTATACTCTGCTCTTGTTCAACTTCAACTCAACGCATCATTATCAGGGGATGTTATTCACACAAATATTATCGGCCATCCTATCATCATTCTCAACAGCGCCGAGGCGGCTAGGGATCTCATGGACAAGAGAAGTGCGAATTACTCTGACAGACCGATCTCAATCCTCCACGGAGATATGTACGCCAGCTTTTTATCTTTCGCATAAGCAATATCAATATAACTTACACTGCAGGTTTAACTGGAAATATACGATGTCGAATCTCCCTTATGGCGATCGATTCAGAACTCAGCGTCGGTTCATGCAGCAATATCTTAGTCCACAAGCGGTAATTTCTCTTCGCCCTCTTCAAGCAGAACAAGTCCGTATTCTGCTCAAGAACCTTTTGGACTGCCCAGAAGAATTTCGGAATCACATAAACCAGTTAGTTGCAGAATTGTTATACCTTGAAGCCGTCAATCTCACGTCTCCCGAGAATGAGCTCAGCTAGCTTAGTGAAATTCACATACGGTCACGATATTGTATCGGGTGAAGATAAGTTCGTCAATCTTGCAATAGATCAATCATCCCGAGGCTCGGCCGCTGGAGTCCCAGGCATGACTCCTGTGGATCTCTTCCCCATCCGTGAGCGCGTCGACCTTCTATTTTATACGGAAATCAATCTTTTTGTAGTGCGTTATATACCGACCTGGTTTCCTGGAGCCGGCTTCAAAAGAGAAGCATTGATTACGCGAAAGCTGTCGGACATGATGATGGAAATCCCCTTCAACAAAGTGAAGGAAGAAAGGGTAATCATATGTCTCGCGTATAAAGCATGGTGTGTCTCTAACTTATTTGCTAGGCTTCCGGAACAGCACAAACGTCTTTAGTCAACAATTTGCTTGAAGTTTATGAGAATTTGAAAGTTATCAACGAAGACCACGAGGTCAATATTAAACATGTCGGGGCAGCCATGTATGGGGGTATGGTCACTCATTTGTATTTGTACATTTGAAAAAAACGATTTCATATTTCGTCGCTTTTAGCTGGCGTTGATACGGTCGGGTTTTTTTCCCTTCTTATAAGGATGGCTTGCTGATATTCTAAAATAAACGCACCTGGCGCTTTTTTCACTCTCGAAACAAAAAGACGGAAGTCACCCTCATGTCGTTTATTCTCATGATGGCTCGCAATCCAAACGTTCTTAAGCGAGCGCAGGTGGATATCGACAAAGTCGTTGGAGTCGAACGTCTGCCTACGATGGAGGACCGAACTAGCCTGCCATACATTGATTGCATTTTAAAGGAGGTATTTAGGTGCGTTCCGCGTTTTCGAATATTGCATACTAGAGATGAACGGCTAGCCAACAGGATTAACCCTGCCGTTCCTCTCTGTTAGTCATTGGTCGGCATGAGCTTACAATTGCTCTTGACTCCTCGCTCCTTTAAACAGCTTTACCCCATCGGTCAAGAAAAGAAGATATTTACCGGGATAAAGTCATCCCAGCTGGCTCGATGATTGTTCCAAACGTATGGTGAGCTAGTCGTTTATTCAACACCGAAGACATTTAATATAGGGGCTCGTTCCTTGCCAGGCAAATGATGAAAGATGAACGCTATTTCCCGAGTCCTGAGATGTTTTCGCCGGAAAGACATCTTCAGAAAATTGAAACCCAAATTCGCAATGGAGGAAATGATTTTAATACGCGCTCATTTGAGGCAGATGACCCGAGCTCTCTGGCGTTTGGGTTTGGACGCAGGCAAGTTTCTAGATGCTCCTCTGCATCCGCTTTTCTCGATTTGCATAATAATGTACGATCGTCTCAGAATTTGCCCCGGAAGGTTTTTCGCGGATGCTAGCATCTGGCTGGCGATAGCCAACATCCTTGCGGTGTTTGATATCCTACCTCCTATTGATCCTGACACCGGGAAAGAGACTATGCCACCTGCCGAATACTCATTCGGGTTCACTAGGTGAGCTGTCACTTTTCGGCAGGGGCTGAAAATGCACATGCTTACAGTTGGCGTTTCTAGTAAACCGAAACCCTTCAAGTGTAGGATCGTCCCTCGCAGCGCAAAGCATAAAACGTTGATTGATCAAGACTGAATACTTAAGCCTTCACGGAAGTACTGTATGAGCAACGGACTTGGAGAACTTGAAGCGTAACTGAAGCGTAACATCTGTTTGTTTTTTCCGCTTTATGTATATTATGATTTCTCGACCTTATGCATGTCAAATCCGCATACATTTTGAGTTTGCTGGGCTGGCTACTGAGACCGGTGTGACCTAACTCTCGTCTGTCAGGCCGTGATGCCATAGGCTGTTACTCTGGAATAGTGAATCATACTGAGTTTTTTGCAACTGTCCGTATAACAGGGGAGCTCAAAGTTGAGCATGAGAATGACGCTTGCTATCGGCATGTCGGCTTCAAGCTCTTGGTCAGCGCGTGAGGTGGATCTCTTCGGACTCTTCAGGCATTTTAGGGTTATAACATCAATTGCTGTTTTGATGACATCCTAACGGCCGTTTCACAATCGGGGGGGGGGGGGAGGGGGGTTTCACGACGAATGTTTGGACTTCTTAATCTCATTTATGCTGCTTATACAGTTTATAACTCAACTGTTAAGGATGAGAGGTATGCCTTGGACACTATGGTGAAGGGTCACTGCTCGGCTAATGATGACAAAGCACAATATCCCTCTTCTCACAACCCTAAAGTGCCTGAAGAGTCCGAAGAGATCGCCGGCGGCCTCTCGCGCGCCGAGCAAGAACTTCTCATGCTCTCCTGTTTCGGACTGTGCCATGGTCATGACGCGAGGGATACACGCATCTCTTTCTTGATGAAGTGTTTATCGTCCAGTAAAATACAAGCTCCAATGCTCGCAATAAGCTCTGGACTATGTGGTAAAGAATCAGTCCGTGTGCTCACGGTGCTATCGGATGTTCGTCTTCGATAAATTCTCGCCATCAAGAACTACGAGCTCTTGTCCCTCAATTGAACATCTACTTTTCTGTGACTGTTTCTCTGACACTTAATTCAGAACGTATGAAAGCGCTGGATCTTGCACTTCCGGAACAAAAGATGGGTATTTCCGCAGTCATGCTGTTGAAATAGAACGCCTCGGATAGCATGACTACCTTTCTCTCCTGAATTTTTACTGCTAAAAGCGGTTATGTATTCATGGTCAAAAAGGTACGCCCAATCTTTATCCGCAACTACATGCGTATTTTATTGAAAGGGGTTCTTCCGTATACACATTGACTACGTGAAGTCCCAGGGTCCGAGCGCCTTTACCTTTCGAGATTAATGAGAACGGAAGTTAGCACGACATCCATCTCTATTGGTTGCTCTTGGGTGATTATCAGTGAGCATCGACATTTATTATGAACAAAAGAGAGCATCGATTGTGGGAGATAGCCACTGTCTCGGAAAGCATCGTTGTTGAGAACGTAGCGAGCTCTTCCAGGCAATCTGCTGAAAATGGCTCGAGGCTCGGAGATTCCTCAACACTCCTTGTCGGATCTTGCCTTTGAACTTCCCATTAGGTATGCTGCATGTCTAAAATTCGTCTTCTCACGGCGGGGAGTAACTTTGTAACTAGTGAAGGTCTCGTGTACTCTGACGGATTGGAATGGATTCCGCATAATAGAATCTAGGTACTCGGCCGCCCGTTTGCTTCCATTTGAACTTAACCAGGAGAATTGAGCGGCTCCTAGTTTTCGCATAAGACGCAGGACTGTGGAGCAGGCTTGATTTTCTAGGCGAGCTTCCACGAGACAGCATGACCTTGAATCTCCCCAACACCATCCTGGCTGTTAGGCTGACTATCTCCTCCCATATTGGCTTTTCCCTACTAGCATTGGTGATATGTGTCCTGACTCTGTCCTGGATTTCGAGCAAGAAGTCTCAAAGTTCTCGTCATGACCTCTTCCCCGGACCGCCAGCTGAACCTATACTAGGCCACCTGCGTATTATGCCTGCAGACTTCCAGTGGCTGACATTTGCAGACTGGGGGAAGAAATTTGGTACGAGTTTCTATATTTCCCCTAGTATACTAGCCATACCTTTTACTAATCGCATCATTACAAGGGGATGTTATTTACACGAACATCGTCGGCCGTCCTATCATCATTCTTAATACCGTTGAGGCGGCGAGGGATCTTATGGATAAGAGAAGTGCCAATTATTCTGACAGACCAGACTCGATCCTGCACGGAGATTGGTTTGTTCATTTTCTACATTTCCCATAATCCTACCTTGAGCTCATGTCACGCTGACAGGATTAACTGGAAATACTTTTTGACCCTTCTCCCTTATGGAGATCGATTCAGAGCTCAGCGCCGACTCATGCAGCAGTATCTTAACTCACATGCTGTGATTTCTCTTCGCCCTGTCCAAGCTGAACAAGTCGGTATTATGCTCAAGAACCTTTTGAACTGCCCAGAGGAGTTTCGGCATCATATAAACCAGTTAGTTGCAGAAATGTTTTAATTTGTGGTCGTCATCTCACGCCTTTCGAGAATGAGCTCCGCCGTCTTGGTGAAAGTCGCATACGGTCACAATATCGTATCTGGGGAGGACAAGTACATTAGTCTTGCAGTAGATGCAATGTCCCGAGCGGTGGCCGCTGGAATCCCGGGCATGACTCCTGTGGATGTCTTTCCCATCTGTGAGTGCGTCGAGCTTCTATTTTGTATCAGAACTCATATTTTTTTCAGTGCGTCATATTCCGACCTGGTTCCCTGGAGCAGGCTTCAAAAGGGAAGCACTGATTATACGTAAGATGTCGGACGCGATGTTGGACGTCCCCTTTAACAAAGTGAAGGAAGAAAGGGTAAGAGCGCATTTCATGCATAGAAGGTGATCCACAATGACATCTCTGACAGGTCTCCGGGATAGTCCAGACGTCTCTAGTAAACAACTTGCTTGAAGACTACGAAAACTCGAAACTTATCGACGAGGATCATGAAGTCAATATCAGGTATGTCGGAGGAGCCTTGTATGCAGGTTCGGTTATCCCTCTTCTCATCCGAAGAAAACGATATAATACAATTCCGGTGTCGGTGTCTAGCTGGCGTTGAAACGGTTAGACTTTTCCGTTTTCTCTCTTGACGAAGAGAGTTTGCTTACTACTGTTGGTGAAATTTCTCTTTTCGATCGAAGACCGAAGTCACCATATTGTCGTTTATCCTCATGATGGCTCGCCACCCGAACGCTGTCAAGCGAGCGCAGGAGGATATCGACAAAGTGATTGGAGACGAACGCCTGCCTACGATTGAGGATCGAAGCGGCCTGCCCTACATTGATTGTATTTTAAAAGAAGTCTTCAGGTATGAATTTTATTTTGCAATATTGCAAACCAGAAAATGAATATTTAATCATCAGGATCAATCCCCCACTTCCTCTCTGTAAGTCATTGGCTGAATAGGCTGGCAACTACCATTGACCCTATATGATAGCGGTACCGCATCAATCAATGAAAGAAGATATTTACCGGGACAAGCTCATCCCGGCTGGGTCGATGATTGTTCCAAACGTATGGTGAGCTATGAAATCTAATATTCAGAACAGGAAACGTTAAATTTGCTGCCTGTAAAATTCCAGGCAAATGATGAAAGATGAACGTTACTTTCCTAATCCTGAGATGTTCTCGCCCGAGAGACATCTGAAGAAAGTCGAAGCTCAAATTCTTGCTGGGGGTGCTGATTTCAGTACGCGCTCGTTGAACGGATTTGATGCAGATGACCCGAGCTCCTTGGCGTTTGGGTTTGGACGTAGGTAAGCTGCTATCTGCTCCCGCGTTTTGTGCGTCTATCCTATTCTTTCCGATTTGACGCGGCACAATCCTGCCAGAATTTGTCCCGGAAGATTTTTCGCGGATGCTAGCATCTGGTTGACGTTAGCGAGCATCCTTGCGGTGTTTGATATCTTGCCTCCCATCGATCCTGACTCCGGGAAAGAGACTCTGCCACTTGCCGAGTACTCACTCGGGCTCACTAGGTAAGCTGCTGCTTTTCGGGGGGACTAGTGATGCAGATACTTACAGTCGGAATTTTTAGTAAACCGAACCCCTTCAAGTGTAGGATCGTCCCTCGCAGCGCAAAGCACATATCACTAATCAATCAAGACTGAGAATTGCAATACAAATTAAATACAATGAAGGATGTTTTGGCTGACGGTGGCAGGAGTAGACGATAAACCTGTGTACGATAAACCTGTGTTCTTGCTTTTTCCTTATGCCTCTTTTTTTCATACCGAATTGGATCTTTTTACAATCCAGTTTGTTCACAATAGTCCGAGTCCGTTTCTTTGATAATATGCATTTGAAGATGAAGTACAGCATTTCTATCACCGTACCTGTCCTTGTCATCATACGGTGAATCGATGAGATCCGTATTATGAAATAGCCTCCCAGGTGCTGCTGCTATTGTCCAAAACTGCAGATGTGGCTCACCGACGTTCCTCTTTAAATCTTTAGCGATGTTCAAGTCGCGTTTACAACAATTAAAGAACACGAATCACATCGGAAAGAGCAGCATCTGCCATCTCATGTATCTGGCTTCAATAGACAATAATGTCAAATTTCGGCGAACAAATGTCTTCATTGTCCTGCTCAACGTGCTCGGACTTTCAAATCGAGTTGGTGGAAGAGCGAATGAGAACTTAGGGGGGCTTTACTGTGGTTTTCATGAATAACGACGGCCGTGAAGAAAGGATGTTTTGAAGTTCACGGCCTCAAGCCCGAACCCGGCAACACTATGCGAGCTTCGACATACAGTTAATCCACAAATTTTATCTTTTGTAAGAGAAAAAAGGTATTTGCAGTACGACAGCGAGAGCAGTAAAGAGTGATTAATTTATAGTACTACGAATTCCGTGTAGTGTACAGCCTTTATGTAAATTCCGAGAGAGAAGATACAAAAATATGCAGCAATATGCACATGGCGTCGAGTGTGGAGACGCTAACCTGCCTGTTGGTCCATTGGTTCTCTGCCAATGGAACCTGGCGATGTAGGTGGTGTGACGAAAATGGTGAAAGCCCCTCGATGGATACGGTGTTCCGAACGTGGTATGGCGGCAGGATGGGTATATCGATTCCCTTAAGCAATCTACGCCTTGATAACTGCTCCTCTATGCGTCCTGCTGCACCAGTCGGACGTGTTTCTCGCTCAGCGGGGTGATGGAGCACTTGAAAGGGTTCGGGTTACTACAAGCGTGTTGTTAACAGCACACTGTTCAGGCCGGGATGACTTGTGCGAAACACGCACCTCGACGTTTCGCCAGCGAATTGGTTGTCATAACGTGTGAAGTATTACATAATTGACGATTAAGTAACATGCTTAGATCCTGTTTTCCTTCAAGTGCAATTCATACCTGTACAGTTGAAATTGTCATAACGCATAACGTCGGTTCCCACCCAAAGGCTATGCATTATGGGATTTATGCAGTACGAGAATAATCAATATTAATTCTTATTTAATTTAATATTATTTTATTATTTAAATTTATTTTACAATTAGAACTTGAACCGCACCGAATGCAGGAAATTTGGTTCGGAAATGACACAGTCAACTCGAAGCTATGATTTTGACTTTCCGAGCTCCAAAATGAATGGAGAAGAGATAGCCGCGGAATTTTCTCACCATTTTTGACAGTTCCAAACTTCCCTTCGCTTCTGCGTGTGATAGGAAAAGGAATTCGAGTTGCGCACAAAGGTCCATTCCATCCTGTAGAGAGAATACATAGACAAGGATCACAATTTTGACATTTGACACGACAATCAAGCCTCAAGTAAGTACCAAAAATACGGCCTCTTACCCTAAATTATGCAAAAAGTTCCTAAAAAGTCTATGCATTATGCAATATGCGTTATGCAGCCGATTTACCCGCCTCCCAACTCGGGAGACGGCCTAACCCTATGCGTTATCAGATTTATGCATTATGAGGCTATGCATTATTACAATTTCAACTGTACTACGACATCAAGAGCTCTGTAGTCCAATCTCGCTCGCGTCAAGTAAGAGGACGGCGCAGATTTTAAGCGGACGAGGCTGCTCCAGGAACTCCATACCTCTCTGGCCCATCGTCGTATACGGTCATCCGACGGACATCCCACACGTCCGTCTGATCGTGATATGCTGTCGCACGATGCATCACCTGGCGATTGTCTATACATATGGAATTGGTCAACACAATTTCTCCTGGTTGTCGTTGATATATTACCCCAAAAGATCTCAAGCGCACCTCAGTGAGTACCTCTTTTGTCACAAAATGATTTAAAAAGATTGCTTACGAGATCTCCGGACTGACACCATTTTACTGAAATGGTGTACTTCGGTTGCGTACAGTATTCGAGGAGTCCTGTGATAATTCTCAGACTTTCTTCCCTTGACATACCAGCTATTTTCGAAGCTCGTGACGCTATATACAAGGTCTTGATTTTGCGATCAGGAAATCCGAAAGACGAATCTTTGTCTGACTTGACGCCTACCTCGCCTCCATCAGGTGCGATCTGCACAAGCTTATGATACGCGAATCGCTTCTCTTTGACGTCTTGCTCGGGTAACATATTGTACTGTTCCGGTGCTGCTAGCTTGCGTGAATGCCATAGACTTTACAGAGGTTTCTTAATCAATGACATCTTCGCCGACACGTTTTAAGAGCGGCTTACTTATGTTTGACCACAAGACCCCTCAACTTTGCCTTCGTCTCCTCTGGAAGATCTCGGAATGCGTGCCGTTCGTCCGCATAGTCGGTGTTTCCACCCTCTTTGGGTACGACATGCGCGAGGAGAAGACTATATTTACTGCGATATTGATTGTATGTGGAGTCGGCGTGCCAAAGCGTGTTTCCTTCCTCCGTTATTCTGTTAATTTATTGATCTCCTCCTTTGATTGTAAGCTGCTAACCTTTTGTAAACCACCAGTGCCTTGATGGTACGTTCATAGTCAGAATTCTTATTTTGAAATATGCTGACTTAATGTCATACCTTGAAGTTTTCGGGATAATGTTTCCGTCTTCGTCTATGTTTCCCGCTTTATATATCTCTGGTTTCTCGACCTTGTGCCCGATGAATTGATATGCATTCTCAAGTTTGCCGAGCTGGCGGCTGAAGGCGATGTGTGACTCGTCTGTCAAGCCAGTCTTGCGATAGACCGTTATGCCAAACCCAAAGTCGATTATGGTGAGACTTTAAAGGCTGTCTCTGCTACGCTTGCCTGTTCTCCGCGTTGATGAAATCTTCAACTTGCTCGTCCGAGACGGGCTTATTGAAATCCGAGACGGGCTTACTGAGGTCCGAGACGGGCCTTTAAAGTCCGAGACGGGCTTCTGAAGTCAACACCTTCGATCCTGCTAATAAAATTTCAAATGATCAGCTTTCCTGATCCTCGACCTATTCGACGCGTCTCACTCGGCTCCAATCGACGGGTGGAGAGGTTTGCATGTCAAAGACCCAACTTTGATTGGCTCACGCGCATGTGCCGTCCTCGGTACCGCGAGGTCCGCCTGTCTGCAGTCATTCCGCGTTTCAGTCTGCGTCATGGTCATGGTGCGAGGGTCAGTTCACTTTCAGCGACGTCGGGTTTGCGATGATCCCGAAGGATTTTATCGTTCAGTGGAAGTAAAAAACTGCAATAACTGTGTAATCCTGTAGTCTCAGCGCCGCCGCATGTTCGTCTTCGACGTATTCTCACAAGTTACGGTCTACAAGTTTCCGTCCAACAGCTGAACAGCTGTCCTTCTGTAACTGTATTTCAGGAACTTGGTAGCGTATGCAGGTTCCGGGGTTCTACACTATCGCAGTTAGGACAGACATCCCACGCTGCAGAAGTAGAATGACCTGGCCATCACAATCTCTCGAACTCTGATACTGGAAACGGGTCAGGATTTCTGTTTAAAAAAGAGGTACGTTCAAGCTTTACCCGCCTCATTGCGTACGCATCGCATTGAAAGATTTCCTCCAGATTGCTTATTGATTGCGTTGAGTTCGACCGTCCTGACCATGCCGAACGAAACAGAACAAAAGCTGGCACAACATCCGCGTCTATCAGCCGCTCTGCGGGCGGTTTATTGGTACAAATTAGCATCTAGAAGCGTCTTGGCTTGCATCTGTCATGGCGGCTCTCGCCTGGAAAAGCAATGTTGTCGAACTGAACAAAATGTCACCATTGCCTCTCATTCTTCTATTCAATCCTCTGAGTTGTTTTCGAAATATCCCTCAAGCGTCTACACCACTTCCCGGTTCTGTCTTTTCGACTCCTCGCTAGAAGCTTCCTCCGTTTCGCAATGCTCCATTCGGGGCCGCGAATGCTTTTAAAGCTAACGAGGGTTCTAGTACGTCCTGATAATTTTAAATGGCAATGACATCAAGAAATGTGCTGACTGACGCTCGATCGCTCCCTCTTCCATCCAAACCCCGTTTGTAAATTCCTATGTCTTTTATAAGGCGCGGGACTGTAAGAGCAGGTTTCGATAACCCAGTAGAGCTTCCACGAGACAGTATGTCCTTGAATATCTTCAACACCATACCTGCTGTTAGGCTGGCGATCTCCTCCCATATTGGCTTTTCCCTGCTAGCATTGGCGATATGTGTCTTGACTTTGTCCTGGATTCTGAACAAGAAGTCTCAAACTTCTCGTCGTGCTAACTTCTTCCCTGGGCCGCCAGTTGACCACATACTTGGCCACCTGCGTATTATGCCTGCAGACTTCCAATGGCTGACGTTTGCAGACTGGGGAAAGAAATTTGGTGCGTATCTTTATATTCGATGTACTTTTAACTCCTCACATCATTACCAAGGGGATGTTATCTACACGAACATTGTCGGCCGTCCTATCATCATTCTCAACACCGTCGAGGCAGCTAGGGATCTCATGGATAAGAGAAGTGCCAATTACTCCGACAGGCCGGTTTCGATCCTCCACGGAGATATGTGTGTCCAATTAGAAGTTCCCCATAAGCAATCTCGTTGAAACTTACGTTGCAGGATCAACTGGAGATACCAGTTGCCATTTGTCCCTTATGGCGATCGATTCAGAACTCAACGTCGGTTCATACAGCAATATCTTAACTCACATGCAGTGGTTTCTTTTCGCCCTCTCCAAGCAGAACAAGTCAGTATTTTGCTCAAGAACCTTCTGAACATCCCAGAGGAGTTTCGGCATCATATAAACCAGTTAGTCGCTGAAATGTTCCAATTTGTGGCTGTTAACTCACGCCTTTCGAGAATGAGTTCAGCTGGCCTGGTCAAATTGACATACGGTCACAATATCGTATCTGGTGACGATAAGTTCGTCAATCTTGCAATAGATTCAACATCCCGAGGGTCGGCCGCTGGAATACCAGGCATGACTCCTGTGGATATCTTCCCCATCCGTGAGCGCGCTGAGCTTCTGTTTTGTACGGAAACGAATCTTTCTTTGTAGTGCGTTATATACCGACCTGGTTTCCTGGAGCCGGCTTCAAAAGAGAAGCATTGATTACGCGAAAGCTGTCGGACATGATGACGGAAGTCCCGTTCAACAAAGTGAAGGAAGAAAGGGTAAGAGCGAGCCTCGCGTATACAGCATGGTGTGTTTTAACCTATTTGCTAGGCTTCCGGAACAGCCGAAACGTCTTTAGTCAACAATTTGCTTGAAGATTACGAGAATTTGAAAGTTATCGACGAAGACCACGAGCTTAATATTAAACATCTCGGGGCAGTCATGTATGCGGGTATGGTCGCTTCTTTGTACATCTGAAAGGAGGAAATTCATGTTTTCGTCGCTTTTAGCTGGCGTTGATACGGTTAGGGGCATTTTATTTCTTCTGATAAGAATGGCTTGCTGACATTCGATAAAATAAACGCACCTTACGCTTTTTTCCCGAAAAAAAGACTGAAGTTACGCTCATGTCGTTTATCCTCATGATGGCTCGCAACCCAAACGCTGTCAAGCAGGCGCATTTGGATATTGACAGAGTGGTTGGAGACGAACGTCTGCCTACGATGGAGGACCGGACCAACCTGCCATACATTGATTGTATTTTGAAGGAGGTCTTTAGGTGCGTTTCCGCAGTTCGAGATATTGTAAACTTAAGATGAACGTCTAGCCAACAGAATCAATCCTATAGTTCCTCTTTGTAAGTCATAACTCGAAGTATATTTATAATTTTCATTGACCCTTTGGATAGCCCTGCCACATCAATCAGTGAAAGAAGATGTTTACCGGGACAAGGTCATCCCAGCTGGTTCGATGATTGTTCCGAATATATGGTGAGCTCTAGACTCTAATGTTGAACACCAGGGGATTTAGCGGTCCGTAACTTTCCAGGCAAATGATGAAAGATGAACGCTACTTCCCGAGTCCTGAGATGTTTTCGCCGGAAAGACATCTAAAGAAAGTTCAAGCTCAAATTCGCGATGGAGGTGCTGATTTTAGCTCGCGCTCGTTAAACGGGTCTGAAGCAGATGACCCGAGCTCCTTGGCATTTGGGTTTGGGCGCAGGCAAGTTGCTCGCTGTTCCCGCGCTGCCGTGTTTCTCTACTTACATAACGTTGTACGACGCTCTCAGAATTTGCCCCGGAAGGTTTTTCGCGGATGCTAGCATCTGGCTGGCGATAGCCAACATCCTTGCGGTGTTCGATATCTTGCCTCCTATTGATCCTGACACCGGGAAAGAGACTATGCCACCTGCCGAATACTCATTCGGGTTCACTAGGTGAGTTGTCCCTTTTCAGAAGGGGCTGAGGATGCAAATGCTTGCAGTCGGCGTTTCTAGTAAACCGAAACCCTTCAAGTGTAGGATTGTCCCTCGCAGCGCGAAGCACATATCACTGATCAATCAAGACTGAGAATTGCAATACAAATTAAATACGATGAAGGATGTTTTTGCTGGCGGTGGCAGGAGCAGACGATGAACCTGTGTACGATAAACCTGTGTTCTTGCTTTTCCTATGCCTCTTTTTCCTATGCCAAATTGAATCTTTTTACAATCCAATTTGTTCACGATAGTCCAAGTCCGTTTCTTTGATGATATGCATTTGAAGATGAAGTACAGCATTTCTATCATCGTACCTGTCTTTGTCGTCATACGGTGAATCGATGAGATCCGTATTGTGTAAGAGCCTCCAGGCTCCAAGGTGCTGCTACTATTACCCAATCATGTCAAATTTCGACGAGCAAGGGTCTTCATTGTCCTGTTTGACGTGCTCGGACTTTCAAATCGAGTTGGTGGAAGAGCGATTTAGAACTTAGGGGCTTTACTGTGGTTTTCATGAATAACGACGGCCGTAAATAAAGAATGTTTTGAAGTTCATGGCCTCAAGCCCGAACTTAGCAACTCTATGCGAGCTTCAACATACAAATAATCCACACATTTTATCTTTTGTAAGAGAAAAAAAGGTATGTGCGATGAGACAGCGAGAGCAGTAAAGAGTGATTAATTTATAGTACTACTGAGTCCGTGTAGAGTACAGCCTTTAAATTCCGAGAGTGAAGATACAAAAATATGCAGCAATATGCACATGGCGTCGAGTGTGGAGACGCTAGCCTGCCTCTTCTGCCTGTCGGTCCATTGGTTCCCTGCCAATGGAACCTGGCGATGTAAGTGGTGTGACGAAAATGGTGAAAGCCCCTCGATGGATACGGTGTTCCGAACGTAGTATGGCGGCAGGATGGGTATATCGATTCCCTTCAGCGATCTACGCCTCGATAACTGATCCTCTATACATCCTGCTGCACCAGTCGGACGTGTTTCTCGCTCCGCGGGGTGATGGAGCACTTGAAAGGGTTCGGGTTACTACAAGTGTGTCGTTATCAGCACACTGTCCAGGCCGGGATGACTTCTTGTGTGAAACACGCACCTCGACGTTCCGCCAGCGAAGCTCGCCTCCGGGAGCTCCTCCTTTCCGATCACAGGGTTGACATACGGGCGGATGTCGAACGTGGCGAGGAAGCAGGCGTAAGTCAGCCACACGGTGACATCGGCGAAGTGGCGTCCTGGGCACAACCTATTAGACATTTATGTCAGATCGTCATAATCTTAATTGATAGGTCGAACAAAAAAAGCACGGACCGTCTGCCAAAGCCGAAGACGATGGTGTTCGGGTCGTCCTCACGGATGTTCGCCGACTTGCCCTCGGCCTCGTCACCCGAGTCTGAGCCGTTGTCGTTGACCTTTGTCACAAAGCGGTTGGGGTTGAACGTTTCCGGCTCCGGGTAGTAGTTCTCATCACGCATCATATTCCTGAGATTTGAGCTTTCGTCAGTGGTTGTGTAAAGGGAAGAAACGAAGAATGCGTACCAGATGTTAGGTATGATCATCGAGCCGCTCGGGATAGTCCAACCGCGGTATGTGTCCGTTTTCATCGACTCGTGGGGAATACCTATGGTAAAAATTACATATGTAAGAATCGAAAGATAATTTTTTAATGGCGCTAATGAATCCATACCGATAGGGACTGCGGGGTTAAACCGGTAGACCTCCTTCATGATACAGTCGATGTACGGAAGATTCGGCCTGTCCTCAATCGTGGGGAGACGATCTGAACCGACGACACGGTCAATCTCTTCCTGAGCACACTTGACGATGTCCGGGTATAGTGTCATCATCAAGAAGAACGCAGAAATAGTTGCTTCCGTCTATCTCGATCATCAGTCGAATGTCTGAAATGAAGTCGTAGCTGTCACTTACGGTTTCAACGCCGGCTATCATGAAGAACGTATTAGCAAACGGACGGACGATCATTTATTCATAGTTAGCTTACCGGAATAGATCACAGCGCCGATGCACCTGATGTCTTCCTCGTGTTGCTTATCCACCTTGCCGCTGCTCTCATACTCGTCGAGAAGATACGACACGTAGCAAGGGGGCGACGCTCCTGCGGCCTGCAGATAGATTTAAGTAATGAGCGACAAACTCAAAATAGTGTTCGGTTCAAGACTGACTCTTTTTTCCTGGATCTCCCGAAGCGGCATCTCCATGACCTCTGCGACAAGCTCGGACGTCTGCCTCGCATGGCGCTTCAGACCCATTCCCGGAAGCCATTCTGGGAGAAAGCGCACTGTAATGTTCAAAGAGTCAGCACACTGAAGATAGCAAAAAAAGGAAGGAAGTCAGGGAAGCGTACAAGCAGGGAAGAAGTCAATGATAGTTCCTCCGGGGCTACCGGCATCCGTCGACATTTTAGTTGTGCGGTTTACCAAAGCAATATACGGATCGTTCTCGGACGTGACTTCATGTCCGAAGGTTGCCATGAGGATAGAGCTTGCGATGAGCCTGACGAAAAAGCAATTTAGGGAAGCGAATCCTTTTAATGTGACTATGGTAGTTACCTATGCACATCCTTCCTGAAGTTCTCGGGCTTAGCGAGGACGCGGCGGAGGAAGTCGTTAACCTGGCCGCTCTGAATCGGACGGAAGGCCGCAACAGCGTGGGAGTTGAAGTGCTGCTGCATCATGCGCCTGTGCTTGCGGAAGCGTTCACCGTACTGAAGGAAAGGCAGCGTGTTGGACCAGCCCATACTGCGGACAAATGACGTTTTAGACATGCGTTTACCTGCAACAAGAGACATGTACTTACAGTTCGCCGAGAATCCACATCTTGGGTCGGCTGGAGTAGATGGCGCCCTTCTTCTCCATGAGGTCGCGTGCTGATGCTACAGAATTGATGATAATCATGGGCCGGCCAAGGACGGAGGCATAGATAACGTCGCCTTACGAGATAACGAAGGATTTAGCTACAAGTCTTCACGGCGCAAACGCGCTCTGGCTCACCATATGTTTTAGTCCACTCTCCAAATGTCTTGTAGGCAAATTCAAGGGGCATGGACCTTGCATTGCCAATAATCGGATCGGAGGGCGGGCTCGGCGGGAGTTTGACTGCCTTGGGAGCGAGCAGGACTTGCTTCACGAAGAAGGTGGTGGCGAGGACCACGAGAGATACTGTTACAGCAGAATCGAACATGGTCGACAGGAGTGATGAGGGAGGGATAGGGCAAGGGAAAAGATGTCTTAAGGACTTACAAGATGCTTGCGTACAGTAGTTTATAAATGCTTTAGATGAAGCGGTGCAACGGACGAAGCGCGTTGTTCGTAATTTTGTACTAGCCCTAGTTAGTGGTGTCCTTGATCCTTAACCGGGAAGAGCGCTAAGGACGCCAACTTCGATCATAAAGAACGTGTGTCGAACTGGTCGCTGAATGCCGTCGAATTCATTATCGAATATCGGCCGTCCGAATTTGGTTGGTGCTTGTTATCTGTCAAAGTCG
Organism: Phellopilus nigrolimitatus; assembly: GCA_021029095.1. Classification (NCBI taxonomy): domain Eukaryota; kingdom Fungi; phylum Basidiomycota; class Agaricomycetes; order Hymenochaetales; family Hymenochaetaceae; genus Phellopilus; species Phellopilus nigrolimitatus. Next base: position 4,833 of record JAJOHG010000377.1, on the reverse strand, counting down.
CGTGTCTGACGATGTACTACGATCGTGCAGCATTGTTTTTATGATAAAACTCTAAAGCCTCACTGGTCACTTCTATTTTCTTCGAAAAGAACTACTCAAGAAACAGGGGCAAGAGACCTTTTGTACGTCTGGGAAGATCAAGGCCTGCTCTTCCGGGAGAACGCTGAGATAGGCATGTTTGAAACCAATAGAGTAAATTATTGCCGAATCGTGTTCCTTGATCTCTCCCAGCAAGATTTCCCGACTAAGTGCCCGAACCTGGCGGACTTGGTAATCTCGGATGGAAGAGAAAACGTCGCATGTCTGGGGCTCGGGAGTCGGAAAGTTGACCAAAATTGACCTTGAGAGACATGAGGAGACGTCGACACGGACTCGGACAGCTGCCTTGGCGCTATCTATCGGTCCGGCTCAGTCCGGTTGCCGAGTGATAGCGTCAATACAGCCACCGATTGTCTGCCGTCGATCCCTTGAGCCTATCCTAATTCTGACTTCGCTGTCGCTGCGGCAGCGGTCGCGCTTGCACTTGCTCTACTCCGCGCCTTTATTGCACCATGTCCGAGAAGGACACTCGCTCTATTGTGCTACATATCACCGTGGTTGTTTGAACAGACTGCCAAACTGCCATCGCAGCCCGCCCGAACAAACCAGCGTCTGGCAAACAGTCGGTGATTCGATATCTCCTCGGACGCCCGTCGCTGCTTAGGCTTTTTCAAGTTCTAAAACAGCGCCTAAAATGACCTCGTCACCACTTTGAAACCGTGCAAATCTGCTTATGTACGGTCATGAACTCGATGGTCGGTTCTTCTCCTGATCAGTCTAACTCGGGAGGCTAACGGAACGCAGAAAAAAACAAATTGAGGAGGAACTGGGATGTTGGTTGTGACATTGCTTAGAACTTGAAGGAGCGATCCTGTAAGGATCAACTCCACAGGCTGTCGCGCTGCGTATCTCTCCCGGAACGTTGATTCTAGCTAGAGTCTGGCGTTGAGACGGTGGTGCCACCATACCAGATGTCAAGAGAAGTATCAGCACACCAAATCCCGTGGTTCGCCTCAAACACAGTCAATGGCTTGAGCAGGGCATATTTGTTCGAAATCCAGAATGCGGTAGCGCAAGCTCAGGGAGAAACGGCGCGATCCATCTCTTATCGTAAACCAGACGGTCAACCCCGAATCTCGGTCAACAACTATTTTTGATGCCCGCTGATACGTTGTCCCCTTCCCCCACTATGGCATTTCTCTTGTCTATGTTACCGCAGTCGAATCTGGATGCATTTACTGCTCATTACATACTGAAACAGCGCCCCTCAAACCGATGTTCTGCATATTATCCTCACATAACTTCAGGTCATCATCATTTCTTGCCGTACAAAAGGTAAAACCAACACTTCTCGCACAGCTTGGGTTTCTTACGATAGTTCACAGATCAGGCACTTGTCGTCTGCAGTCTTAGAGCGCCTTAGCGCATATGGAGTTCGCTTGCACATAAATCACAATCATTATTATCATTGTACTGAAACATCTGGCAGCCATTACATAAACCCACCTGCGCTAGCGAGATACGGGCTTCGATGGTGCTTTGTAACTTAGACTCGTAAGTATGCGCCAAAGACTTGTACTTAGTACACGAATCCACGATATGCAAACGAATTGCATTTGTAATTGCATTGATCGGAGAGTATCAGAGGGTACGCGCGCCGCCTTGTATATGGACATTGTGGCTCTAATGCGCCAACCTCGAACACACTATACTCAGATCGATCTAGATTAGAGCCACAGTTGCAGTAGCTTCTTTGCTTTGAATAGCAACATCGGGTAAAATCATAAGTACGAGCAAAGAATTTATCGTATCTTTCGTCTAAAACCGAAAGTAATATATGTGTACATTCATGTAAAATTCAAAATTATCAAGAAACGAAAAAAGCAAGAGCAATGCCAAAGTTCATGCAGTCAAAGTTCATGCAGTCCCGTTAGTTCCGAGCCCGCCAACGAACTTCGCGCCAACGGGTCCATCAGGACCGCTGCTTACACCAAGATCACGCAAGCGCCCGTTCTGAAGTGCGTAAATCCACCCGTGGACATACACCTTTTTCCGGCCCGCCTCGCCCGCGTTCGCGGCTGCCCAAGCGCCCTTGATCACACCGGTGCCGATGATGTTCTCAACCTGCGCACGGACGTTCGCCTCGCTGAGCGCCGTGAGCGTCGCATCGCGCGTCTCCGGGTCCTTGGCAGCTGCGAACTCAGGCTGCGACGCCAGATCGATGAGCGGTGCGAGCCAGCGCCCGAGGGGCGTCGCGCCAGCTTGGTTTAATGTATTTATGAAGGTCGGGTACAGCGTATGCCGTCGCGGTGCGCGTTCGCATATCCGGAAAGATCGTGGGTTTGATGTTCATGGAGAACGGGAAAAGATGTAGGATAGACCGAGTTAGTTTGCGTTGCACATGGACTCCCGAGAAAGAAAAAAGAAAAGAAAAAAGAAAACGAAGAACGAAAGAAAATAAGGAGAAAATAAAATACGAAGCTCTTTCTTTTAAAGAAAGACCCTACAGCGAAGAGGGGGGAGAAGACGGCATCTCTAACTCACCTTCCTTGGATCCGTGCGCCGCATGAGCGCAAGCTGCATTGTATGCGCCTGCAATTCCGCCGCATTGTGTGTGTCCCACGACAACAACTTTAAGACGACAGAAAATGAGCATCAAATCGACTCATTAATCGCTGCCGTAGTACATACTATGTTCGACACCTACGTGCTCGACTGCATACAAAAGAACAGCCTGAGCAGAGTCGTCACTGAGATGGAATTGACTGCAGAAGAACAGTCAGAAAAATGGCCTGAGTTCCTTTAAATTTTTAGAAGTGAGCGAGCTCACTTAGCGATATTTCTGTGCACGAAAATGTCCCCTGGTTTGCAGGCCATAATAACGCTTTCCGGAACACGAGAATCTGCGCAGCCTATCCAGAGCACCTGCACATGGACCGGAATCAAAAAAAAATATCAATTAGCAACGAGTAGACAGTAGTCTAAAAATAGAGTAGCTTTAAAAAGGTATATTTTTAGCGTCGCGTGATACCTTCTTATCCTCGTGCTCTGCCTCCAGGCTGGAGCAAAAGATAGATCATCGTCGGCGGCCGTATTAAAAGACTCCGAGAAGTCCCAACGACACGTAGAGAAACAAATGGAATTGGAGGAACTGAGCTTCAAGTTGAACGCACCTTCGGCGCCTGGCCCTTCGCACTCTCTTTGAAGAAGCTGGGCTCGTACTTGTCGACATCGGCCGCCCATTGGGCGTTGGAGTAGAGTAGACGGTTCAGCTCTGGGAGGGAGATAGCGGTCATTATCGAGTGCTTCTGCGGGGGGTTGGGTGGAGGAAAGGATCCCGGCGGGAAAGGAGGAAGAAGAGGAGAGTAGAAGAGGTAGAAGTACTGTGTCTTTGGTGGCGCTCACTGCGTTGGGAGCGCGAAATGTAACTGGGGGTGATGTGTTTGAAAGTAGCCTGCAATGAGCTGCTTTTATAGCTGGAGAGAGCTGCCGCGGTCCCTGCGGGGTTATCGTGCTAAAGGTTATTAGGAAAAGGAATAAAGATTATCGCCAGAGAAACAAAAAAGACAAGCGAGGCCGTGAAGGATCGGATTGAGTAGATGGACGGAAACCAAGCGGGACACACGGTAACCGTCAGTAATTAGTCCGACGATGCACGGAAAGAACTCACATAACGACGAAAGAGCTCGAACAGCGCTCGCAGGACCATGCATACGATGAAGAGATAGACCGCGGATTGAGTCAAGCTTTGTTCGCCACAGAAAAAAGCGAAGATCCTGAAATAAAAGTCGTGTCTATCTCCTGATTTGGGTTTTTTAGAGCATGCCGACTCAATGCCGGAGTGCCGAATGGCTGCCGAGAGTAACAGTCACGCAAAGCCATCGCATCTGCCATCTATGTCGCGAGCAACCACGACAGTCCGCATGTCTCTAGCCTCCTCATAGGCTCACCTCAGTTCCTGCTAATGGCCTGTGCTAGCCGTGCCCGGAATTATTCGCTACGGACACTAAGCTCAAATGACCACAAATTTCTTTTCGGCGCTCACGCGTCTGCTTCTACTCATTCATCTTGATACGATGTATATGTGCCATCTCACAAGCGTATCTGAATTTCTGACTTTCGGACGTAAATCTGCCGTTTCAAATGTCTACATAGAGAATTATCAGGGGACAGTTCACTTTAGTGTTCATGAGTCCCGTGCTCGCCAAGCGGTCAGGCATCTTCGCTGGTATGTCTTATCATCCAAACTTCATAGACGAAATGAAAGATAGAATCGAAGCAGCCCGCATGTTAGCTATCGAGATTATTTTGTACTGTCTGTACTTCCCAACTATATGGTACATACATCTCCACGAATATGTACATGTATGTATAAACTCACACTCCCGTCGCTAGGTCGTTCCGTTTTGAAATTCCGCAACTCAGAATGCCTTTCCTCATGGCAGAGCTTGTGGCTATGGTCGCGAGACATGAGATGGATGATATTCGGCGCGAACTTGTAGTCTGGAGACGGGACTGGCCGACCACGCCGGACGGCTGGAATACCGCCGATATTCACAGATTCATATCCACACAAGGCCATCTTCAACGCTTGGCCTGTTTTTGTACCGGAAGCGGCCGCGGCGATCGTATTTACGAGGCGCTTCGGGCTGTAGGACGTACGTGCCGTCGTACTTTACGATCTCTCTCGCTTCCCGTCAATAACCAATTGGGCCGGCTACGGCAGTACCCTCCTGCACCGCAAAGCTTCCTGATGTGCCGTACTTCGTATTTAACACTTCCGTCCCTCGAAAA
>JAJOHG010000376.1:0-24814 GCA_021029095.1 Phellopilus nigrolimitatus | reverse complement strand
TGCGGACGTCGTCAGCGTTGGCGACAGAAGACCACACACGACGACGCGCGTGCTGTACGATACGACAGCTTCACTCACGCCCCAGCTCCACTGTGCTGCACTGTGAACGTGAGTGCGACGACCGAGAAGCCCATTATGTGGTCGAAGATCAGCAACGCTCTTAAACGCGCCGACGGTGACGTTCGGCCCTTACCTCAAGAGACTGCGCCGCAAGAGGCCGCGCCGCCGCAACCGTCGGTACTCGAACAGGTACGCGAGCAGCATCCCAAATCTTTCGAATTTCCACTGGAACGACGAGCAGCCCGAGTCCGAAGCCATGCTCAGTCCACCCAGCTCGCCGTCCAAGCAAGGTGGCAAGCGGGGGATTTTTCAAACGCGCGTCGAGGATATACCTGGACAAGGAGAATGGCTCGACCCTCAGTCTGGCGAAGAGAGTCAGATCGAGTTTGCACATCAACACGAATATGAACGGTGAGTTTAAGAGACCGCCGTTATGTCCTTAAAATGCTGAGACTTACGCTAGGGGTCGAATATGTCATTAACCTCCCCGACCTCAACAGAATTGCATCAGCCTGTCTTTAGCTCTGTACGATCGATATTTAAGGACCGCAAACCATCCGCAATGCAAATGCAGGCGGCTATGAACAGTATGTTGACTTCCGTCTCATGTAGGTGAAATGCTTAACTATAGATCAGAATCAGACGATGCTTTCAGTCGAGAACCGTCGGATGTTCAGCGTCCATTATCTCCTACCACTGCGCCAACGCCACATCCCGCGACGCCCCTTGATCTACAACGGACATCTGGTTCCGTTCGTTCCATCCTGCGTGACAAAAACACGCCAAGCTCTGGCCAAATGTGCGCTTTTTCTCTCGTGACGCCTTCCGCGTCATCAGTCCGGAAACTAGTATCAACAATAGCTCGAGCGACCTCCCGGACTCATCTTTCATGCAACGTGTTACAGGATTGAATTCAGGACGAAGTAGTGTATCACCGAACCCGGATTCTACGAAGTTTCATTCTGCGAATGCGTCATCGAATATGTTCTCGCCGGCGTCTGCTTCTCCGAACGGCCTGTCTATGGACACTGCGTCTACTAGTACGCCATATATGACCCCCTCACAAGGCCTGATTCGCCACAGCACGCACTCCCCGCTCGTGCCCGTCCCACCTCCCGAGCTTACAGGGCTTTTTGACTTCTCGGCTGCGAACGAACATGGGGTACATACTATTCCCGAAGGCGCAGAGGGTGCTCTGCAAGATGGAGCAGTTGAGATTGATGAGCTTGGCCAAGTCATCAGGAAGTCGCTCGACTCCACGACTACCTTTAGGAAGCCGAGCGAGGAGATGAATGACAACAGGGCGTCGACTCATTCAACTGCTTCGTCGATGTCAATCGATACACCTGACAGCAGCTTCAATGACTCAGGTAATAGGTCCTTGGGACGCAAGGCCGGTGACTTGGTGTTCCATTCATTGGAGGACATTGGCGAGAAACAGCGTCCCCTTTCTGCGGACGTGCATTCCCTACCTCCTCGTTCCGCGTCTTCTCTCGGACTCTACAAGAGGTTCAACAAGGAAGATGGTTCTGGCACCGGAATTCGTGCATCTTTAGATTTTTCATCTGCTTCAAACCGCGCTCGAGCTCTTAGCGAACGTGTCTTCTCTCGTCCACCCTTGGAGGACATAAGGAATGCGTCCCCGATGCTTTCTGAGGACGATATCCATGTTCCTTCTGGGGCTGGTGCAGCGCTTCTTGGATCAGCGCCTAACGAACAGCCTGACCCTTTCCGCGCGGATGCGAGCAATTATTACAACGCGGCCGCGGGGTTCCCTAACTCCCCTCCTAAGATGGCACATGTTCGTTCGGACTCTGGCGTGTCAAAGGCAAGCACGAAGTCGACAAGATCGGTATCGGGGGTGTCGCATCACTCTACGAAGTCGCATGCATCTTCCAAGGCCTCACGCAATTCGATTTTGGGTTTGAGAAGCCAGGAAGAGGAGGACCTTATCCTTTCTTTACGTACACAACTCTCATATCATCAAGAGCTGACGTCGCAGTACGAGATCGACCTGAGCACCCGCGATGAGATCGTGTCTTTGCTCAATCGCAAGTTGAAAGCGTACGAGGAAGATAGCGAAAAGCGCACGAAGGTGATGCGTGGCATGCGTCGAAAGGTGCAGGAACTTGAGCGTGCGTGCCGCGGTCTAGAAGAGCAAGTCGATCAATCACGCCAGGATAGCTTCGAGCGGAGCGTTATGGATGAGGCGAGCGGCGACGCGCTCAGAGATTTACATCGCCAGATCAACCAGCTCGAAAAGGACAAGGGCGACGTGGAGAAAAGGGAGCAGGAAGTACGGGAGGAGAACGAATGGCTAAAGGTCGAGATGCAAAAGAAGGAAGATGTGGAGCGCAACCTTGAGGGGGCGATTGAGGAGGCGAAGAAGCAAGTCGAGATAATGCGTGCGGCGGACCAGACCTTAGACAAAGGCATGGGCGACGTTAGGCTTATGATGGTCAAGAGCGAGCAGGAGTATGCGCAGGAGGCTGAACGTCATCATGACATTGAGGTTGCATGGGCGGAAGAGCGAGCGCGTCTCGTTGGGCAGCTCGAGGAGATGGAGGCGTTACGGAAGCAGTTGAGTGCAAAGGAGAGTGAGGTGGATGTGCTGAAGCGGGAAGTCGAAGCGCAGTGGACGAATACGGAGAAACTCACTGAAAAGACTGAGGAGCTCCAGAAGGAGAAGGACGACATGGAACGCGAGAGGGAGCATCTCAAGAACGAAATCACGAGCCTCGAGGCGAGGACGAGCGATATGGAGGTCGAGTGGACGGAGAGCGAGAACCGCAGGGAGGAAATGGAGGCTGAGTTGGCGGACGTGTGGCAGTCAAGGGAGGAAGTTGAGAAGGAACGTGATCAGGTAAGGAATAAAGTTGATTGCTTAGTATCGCGGCCTTACGTCTCGAATTTTCCGATTAGCTCCGCGATGAAGTCGAGCGCGAGCGTACACGCCTTGAAGAAGTTCGGGCCACGCTCGAGAGCTTAGAAGCTCGATCGACTACATTCAAGGAGGAACGCCAGTTTGCTGCAGATAACGCGAGTCGTCTAGAGCGCATGGTACAAGAATGCGAGATAGAGCTCTCAGCGTACCATGATAAAGTGGCTGCAAAGGAACAAGAGATCGATACCCTTCGTGACGAGCTGTCTTCCATACGTCGGGAGCATGCCCGGCTCCAGTCCGAGCAGGTTCGTGCGTTCTCTGACGTGGATGCTCGCGAAGCAAACGCCCAGAATCAGCTTGAGGAGTCCATCCGTGCGCAGACTGAGGCGCAGATGGAAGCCAGCGCGTTGAAGGAGCGTGTCAACACTCTCCAAGACGAGATCGAGAAATTGAGGAGGCAGGTACACGTCCTGAAGCAGCAGAGCGCGGACCAAGACGTGAAGATGGTGCAGATGGAGCGCCAGCACGAGCAAGATAACGAAGACAAACTAGGTCTGAACATCGCGCTCGATTCGAAGCAACAAGAGCTAGAGCTGGTATGTGACACCTCTTCCTCAGACCGTTGAAAGAACGAAGAATGCTTATGAATTGTTGTTCTTAGGTAAAGAGGAAGATAGGAGTCTGCGGAACGGCTGGTGCTACGCCTGCTGCTCCCGCGCGAGTCGGCTCGAGGAGGGACTCGGCTGCCTTCAAGACACCTGTGCCTACACGTCCATCATCGTCACTCTCAACTCGTCCGCCGTCGTCACTCTCAGACACCGGAAGCAGGTCTGGCAAGCAGGTCGGTGAAACGCCTTCGACAGTTAGACCGGCACTTGGGAGAAGCTCGCACGCGAACGTTAGCGCGGTGCCACCTACGATAAAGAAGGGTCGCGTTTCTGAGAGCTCTGTCGTACCTCTCAAAGCCCGTCCCAGACCGTCGTTGCCCAGCACAGCCTCCGCAAGGCCTGCAATTGCCCGCACGTCGGCTGCACGCGCCGCCGAGGCTTCGACCGCTGCCCCGACTCATAGGCGTGTGATGTCCTCTGCCTCTCGCCTTTCGGTCGCGTCGAAATCTGCCCTCCTGAAGAGCGCAGATGGAAACGCCAGCGATGCGACTAGTGCTGTGAGCGACAAGGAGAATGCTACACCTGTTGGACGGAGACATTCGATACAGCAGCCTCCCGTTCTTGTTCCTGCATAGGCCACGCGACAGTTTCTTGCATCGAATCAGTATTCCCTCTTGCACGAAGTGTACGATTCCTAATTTTTGTTGCTGAACATATCAGAAGGCCTTTGGTACCTTATAACGGTATGCTTGGTCTGTCTGTTTGTGAACGCGGACTCCAGAAAATTGCATTTTGAGGATACGAACAATCTCCTCCACATATAGCCACACCTCACGCTGGCGTGTCTTTCCTTTTCATCATGCTTTCTCTTGCTGTGTATTTTGCTTTGCATCTTCCCGTTTCTTGTCTTTTTTGACGCCCCTCCCCCCACCCTTGAATTTATCCTCGTTTCTTTTTTTACGGCTTGGATCACGAATGGTTGACGACGATAGGTACGACTCGACGAACTGCTGCTGTACATACATACGATGCATGTGTATTACGAACCACATGAGTTATTTGTCATTGAATCGGAGAATAAGGTTAGGCGCGTGTTTCAAACTGCATCCGCACTTAGCGGCGATGATGACAACTGTAATTCCTTGAAGATCTCCTGCGACGACCGACGGACTCCCGCGGCTAGGCGCTCGCACTCCGATGGCCTTGGTAGACAATGCGGGCAGCACGGCGAGAGACTGGTGTATGCTAGAGAGGAACAACCTCTCGCACGTCAGGCTCTGTGTCGTCCTTTCGGTCCTTTCTTCCGCCGTACTCCTCCGCGTCCGCCTCCCGTCGACCGACACCGACCCTTCTCCGCCGACTTCGCCGGTCGTCCCAGGCCTGGTCTTTGCCTTCGTGCTCGTGGTGGCTGCCCTAACTGCCCTCGCAGCTGGTACGTGGGAATACTGTTCGGGTGGCCGGGACCTGAGGGAGATGCGCGCGTTCTTGTTTATGAGCAGGCGAGTCGCAGTCGACCGGCATAACTTGTTACTACTTGCTGACGAGCCTTTTCTTCTTCTTCTTGGTCGTAGACCGCACACTGCCATGCTGGCTTTGGTTTCAGGTGTTGTCTTCACGACCTGCATAGTTTTTCTGGCGTACGATGCCCCTCGACGATTTTAGAGACGCATACTAGATTTCCATCCGTTCTTATCTGTAGACTTCACGTACTAGAAAGGCCGCCCGCAGACAAAGAAGTCGTATTCGTCCCTATAGAGCCTATGTCTCAAATAATTCCGAAAGCATTTACATACATACATACACATGTACATGTACAACAACGCACACATTAGCATTTCGTCCAGCGCGCATTCAAAACCAGTGTCCAGCAGTGGAATCGTGCCTACAGTCTGCTTTCAACAAGCACATTGGGCCTTAGCCCAAAGGTGCCCTTTCCGAACGCCGCGTTGAGCGCCTCCTCCACCGTCCGCACAAACACGAACTCCATCGCATCTCGGACCTCGCGCGGTACATCTTGCTCGACGTCCTTGCGATTCGCATACGGAAGTATCACCTTGGTGATGTTTGCGCGGTGCGCGCCGAGGACCTGAATTTCATTATGATTAGCAATTTGATAAAGACGTCGGAGCGGTCAGCCGCCGGTTTCTACATACCTTTTCTTTGATGCCACCTACAGGCGTCACTCGACCACGTAGAGTAATCTAAGTAGGTGCAACTTAGCATAGAGAACACTCCTGAACTGAGAAATCCACCCTCACCTCTCCGGACATAGCAATATTTGAGGACACAATTGCGCCCGAGAGCAGCGAGACAAAGGCACACGTCTTTGATTTTGTGCATCAGCACCACAACAGACCAAGAAAAAAGATTGATGCGTACCATAGCAACACCAGCACTTGGCCCATCTTTCTTCTGTGCGCCCGCGGGTAGGTGGAGATGAATGTCTATCGGATCAGGGACCTTTAAAGGGTCCTGCGCCGGGGCATTTGTGATATGCAAAAGATACGCGTGCGTTTTCACCCAGCTCAGCGCGAGTTCGCCGCTTTCTTTGATAACCTATAAGCCACCGACAGCCAAGAGTTTCAGTGCTCGATTCCGGAAGAAGCATAATAATTTCATTGTGCACCTCGCCAAGTGATCCTGTAAGTTTCAGCCGACCAGAGCCGGGAATTGCAGTAGTCTCGACGGGAAGAATCCCTCCTTCCCCCTGACCCATGACGACAAGCCCATACACTACACCGCGCTTGTCTTCCCTCTCCTTCTCATCCCCATCCCACCGTGCGATGCCCAGGATTGGCTCCAGATCCTCCTCTTCGACGACCGGGCTGTACTCGTTCTCCTTCCCCGCGTCGACGGCTTCTGCCCACTCGACGGCCTTGGCGCGCACAACCGCACCGACCGCGCGCTCGAGGCTGCGTACACCTGCTTCACGCGTATATTGCGTTGCGATCACGCGGAGCACGACGTCAGAGAGCGAAAGGTGCGACGCATCGAGGGCGTTGGCCCGTAACTGCTTCGAGAGCAGGAAGCGCCGCGCGATATGGACCTTCTCGTCGTACGTGTAGCCCGAGAGATGCACGATCTCGCATCTGTCGAGAAGCGGAGCCGATATCGTGTCGAGAGTATTGGCGGTACATATGAAGAGGACCTGGCTGAGGTCAACAGGGACACTGATATAGTGATCCTAGTTGAGGTTGTGAGCCAAAAGAACCAAAAGGAAAATGTACTGTTCGAAATCAGACTCACATTAAAAGAATGGTTCTGCTCTGGATCCAGTACCTCCAGTAAAGCCGAGCTCACGTCGCCGTGATAATTGCTCGGCCCTACCTTGTCAACCTCATCCCTGTAATGCGTGTCAGCACCCCGAAGGAACAAAAAAAGTATGGCATACAGCAGCAAAATTGGATCAGGTCGCCCAGCTTTCCTGAGTGCTTGAACAATTACTCCTGGCCCACTGGCGACGTACGTGCGTCTGTGTCCACGTATCTCAGCCTCGTCCCGTACGCCGCCCAGCGATATCCGCTGAAAAGGTCTATCGAGCGCGTGGGCGATGGACTGCCCAAGGGAAGTCTTGCCTGTACCTGGAGGGCCAACGAAGCTAAACCGCAGATACGATTAACTTATATTCGAATCTTTATTAATCAGATAGGTTAGTCGACCTACAGAAGGATGGGGCCTTTAACAGTATTCCTGGGCTTTGGGGTAGCATGAGGCGAGGGCGTCGGTGCAACCTGGTCCTTAGCATTCCCAAGCTTATTATTAATTGGAACTAAGGCCTGAGATTGTGTGTCAACCTTTGCCGTTAGTTCAGCCTTCTCCTTCATAGACTCCACTTCAGCTGCAAGTTGGCGGAGTCGCACGACCGCGAGATATTCAATCAGCCGACGCTTTATCTTATCGAGACCGTAGTGGTCTGCATCGAGCTGTTCTTTAGCTTTCGTAAGGAAGGTACGATCCTTGAGCACATTTATGCTTGTTGAAAGCCTTGTATTATCCAGCGAAGGCCATGGCAAGGCAACAAGCCATTCAAGCTAAACATGGGATCAGTGAATGCAAAGGCAAAGAAGCATCTGGTGCGCACATAACTCCGGATGACACCGTACTCGACGCTCTGTTGTGGAAGACGCTTGAGGCGGCGCCACTCACGCACACCCATCTTACGCTCCTCGGTGCCAGGTTCCATAGCCTCGATCTTCCGCTTTATATCAGCCATATCCTCCTCACTTGCAGCCTCGTCTTGGTCTAACTCGCTCGGAGGGCCGGGAGAGGCAGTGCTATTTGAACTAATATCTGTACTGTCGCGTTGTAGGCTTGCAAGCTCGCGCTGTATCGCGACGAGTTGCTGCCGCAGGAAATATTCTTTCTGCTGCTTCGAGAGTGACTCATCAACAGCCGAGGCGATCTTCTTGGAGACTTCTGAAATAGACGTGTGTTTGACGAAGAGGTTCACTGCACGCTTGAGGCGGTCCTCTGTATTCTGTGCGGTAAGGAAATCTACGTAGCAACTTCGGCAAGTATTCAAAACAACGATGACGTATTGAATGCATACCCAACCGGTCAGAGTGGTCCGTGATTATACTCCATACCATTACATCCGCAAGCCAGGGTACCCTCGCATCAGACATGTCTTCTACCATCGTAGCAAACCGAGTGAAGACTTCCTTGCGTGAGCTTTTCCCAGTGTCTTCGATGAGCTGGTCGAGCATCTTCAGAGCAGCAGTCTTAAACGCGCTGACCGCCTCCCTTCCTGGGGTTGTTTCAATAGCGGGGTATACGACAGGGTGCTGGAACAGGGAGCCAATAGTATCCTCTGTAACTTCGATTGGACGCGCCAGACGGACACGAGTTAGGCCTTGAAGCGAAACGACGTATTTGTCAGACTGGTTGAGGGCGGAGGGACGCACGAGACGCATGATGCGTGATGCGCACCCCCATTCTCCTAGAATGGGTGCTTCTCCGTGAGCTGACTTGGCATTGACGATGGGGACAGCGGCGAGCACGGGGTGTGTATCAGACTCGTGCATGAGTGCAACGAGCTGCTGCCCGAGCTCCGGGTCAACAGGTAGCGCAATGCGAGCTCCAGGTAGGATGACGGTTGGATACTGCAGGGCTAGAACTGGAAGAGTTACAGGCATTATGGTCGGGCACCGTGTTGGCGGCAATGGCAGCGACGACGACCAGTCGGACCACGGTGTGAGAAAGAGTGGAAGGAGAACGGTGCCGAGTCTACTTGCACCATTCACGTGTTTAAGGTCCTTACTTGCTTACATAACAAAACTGTTACGTGACTAGCGCGACACGCGATCGAAGTCCCGACCTCGACCGCGGCCGAGATTCATTGGAAATAAACACTAAACCACCTGTAATGATACCTCACTCCGAGGATGGGGTCCATATTACATCCAGGGCGCTCTGGGAAAAGAGGTTTATAGCAACTTTTGCTGTTCCGGGAATCTCAACGATTGCGACATACGTATGTATGTTTTATCATTATAAATTCGGCGATATCTCCTGGCGATCTGACCAGATTCCCTGCTACGCTGTTAGAGGATGGCTCACGGTGATGTGCGGACCTGGGTTGCCTAGGAATTCCCACACAAATGAAATCATACAAGGTTTTTTGACAAAAGCTGAAGGCCGCGAGGCTCTCAGTGCCCTGTTTCATTTCAAATCAGCTCCAATAAGCAGAAATTGAGGCTCTGTTGCTTCCCCTCGCAAGTAAGCCCATTCACTAGGACGATCCTCGATCTGATCGTGCCTTTAACTTGACGTTTCTAAGCTCTACTCGTCATACTCAAGACGCTCGTCTTTGATGCTGCTGTGCATGCTTATCGTGTGTCGCTGATTTGTTGCGCCACTGATGAAGAATACAGCTCCCTAACGTGGATGACTTTACCGCAAATTCGCGTCTCAAAATTAGCAAGCCGTCCGAAGCTTCTGTCACATCGAAGTCTCGATAAATGCACACCCCGTCCTGAGCGCTAGCTCTTGCGATGCTAAACATCCCCTCATTTGCATCGGAATAATCTGCTTAAACTGTGAAATAAACACTACAATCCGACAATGCTTTCAAGTCGCTCTGAAGTTATCCCCATCGATCCCGCAGATGTACCGATTTTTGTCTCATCACTGGACGTTAGCCTGTATTGCCAAATAGCCATTGTAACGGTCCTTATCTACGATACCTGTTGAGTCAATGACCCGCCAGCATCTTTAACAGACGCTCATTTTTTCTTGCAGTTACTACAATGGACAAGGAGGTTTTATAATCCACCTGTATTCATTACGTCTGAGTCTCACTGTTGTGTAAATTAAAGGTCAAATTCTTTTGGGTGAGTGTTTCGACCAGCGCCATGATTTTGCTTCAGGCTCGTTCTCATATTGGTTGCAGAGCTCGCCTCGTTCGTTCGTCAGCTTGATTTACTTCTTCGTAAGTAGCTTTCCACTTAAAATTTGCTAGCTCTTCCGTATTCTCCGCTCACAAAGTCTTTTTTCTTAAGAACCGCTATGTCGGACTTTTTAGTGCCATCATTCGCTTAGATAGTGAGTCCAAGGACATTTAAAGATGTCTTTACTGAAGTTTTAATTTAGTTCACAATTACGATGCGAATGCCGTGTTGTAAGTCTATCATTCTGGCCCAACTCGTAGATCGCTAATAGCATTATACTTGCCTAGATGTAAATACATGGATTTGTGTATCGCACTTATGCTAACATGATTGGCCAGGCAATTTCGAACTCTGGGCTGCATACATAACAGGTAGATTCGCAAGCCACTGCTACCCTGGCAGTAGAAGCAATTTTACTTACCAATTCGTTTTTGATTTTAAGATTGGATGACTATTCTATTTGTCGACTGTGGGTCTTACGAAGTACTTGTCAGACGTCGTTCCTTAATTACCGCTTCACTGAACACACAGACATATTTTATATGAGAGTCATGGCTCTTTATTCTGCAAGCATGTATCACTGAGTCGGATGCTGCTCTTCCGGTCATTGTATACTAATCTACATATTTTAGGCAAGAAACTAGCCAGGTGCCTTCAAACCTTATTTGTCATGGAAGCGGCATTTATGTTGTGGATTGTTATTCATGTCACTTCGGGCAATAAGAGTAAATTCACATTCTATGTTGCCCGTTTCTCACCTACCACTGAAATGTTTACAGCTGCTATTGGGGGTCTTGCAAAAGGGATAAACATATGCGTAACAGTGTCTTTAGCTCCTGGGGTATGGAGAACCTTATTCTGGTGAATATTTTGTATGCTACTTCGTGGTATTGCTAACGACTGCGTATCTGCGAAGGGTGGCGCCAGTGGCTTTTGAGCTTATCCTGATGGTATTGGCACTTCGCAAAGCCGCTGCTTTCTGGAGGGCATCAGCTGGCTTTCGAGGGTTCGGGCTTGCCAAAATGCTTGTCCAAGACCAAGCACTCTACTTCATTTTGTGATTTATTTTTCCTTTTACTTCACCTTTTTCTTGAATTTAACTTTCTTAACGATTTTAGGGTGATATCTTGCAGTGTCTCGAGGATCCTAGGCTTCGAATTTGTCAATAATACGGTGCTCAGCACTGTTTTCGGTGAAATTGGGAGTGCCTCCTTTCTCTGTGTCCTCGGAAGTAGGTTACTTGTCCACTTAAAGGAGGCAGGAGAGAGAGGCTTCAACGGCGGGACAAGTTATTCGAGTTGGGCAGGGACTATGAGTAACTTGGAGTTTGCCTGATGTCATTTGTAATATTCTCTCTTTCTCTTATTGTGCGATTGCTGATTAACTTCCAAGGATCTCCGGTTGTACTATATTCAATTTTACCGAATAAATAATACGTGTACATACATAGGTTTCCATCCATCTACTTCTTAACCCCCCAGTAGAAGACAAACTGTATTACAATTGCAGTCCGTTGTTCCTCTTTACCAGATGTGGTTTTGCTACTATTTGTATTGTATCGGCTGCTGCATTGTTAATTCCATATTGTTTTTACAACACTACATACCGCCCGCCATGCGACATCCGAACCAGCGACAAATATAAAGACTCGATAAAACAACTCGGTTTCGTGGTACATAGGCGAGCCGGGCAAGCGTACGATACGAGACACGTGAACCTAGACACCAGATACATTTACTAGATCTTCATGACACCAGTACTTATGCCCATACAATATTGGTATCCTCCATATAAATCCATTAGAATAACATGAATTTATATGTGGGGTGCCCACATATTAGGGGGGGAGCGAAGCGTGTGTGACTAAGGCTTATTCTGAGCTTTTTTATTTTAGCTTTCCATTACAATTGCTTTAATATTTTCCGTGTGATGTAACTGGAAGAAATGGTTTAAAATGTCCACTAGTAATGTCAGCATTTGCATGCTTCAATGGGCAGAGAGAGCAAGTCCTTACGTAAGGGTCACACAGGTTCAGGTCACGTGATGCACTTTAGGGAGGCCGGTAAGTCTTTTTTTTTTTCACTAGACCTTATTTAAATTTGTAAGTAGATTGCAAGATTTATTTGCTAAAATCAGGAGTTGAAGTGTGGAAGGAGGAAAGGAAGAGGAGAGAGATAGAGAGCATACATGCAGCTGCTCGCAGCATTATATTATTTATAATCAGTTCTCACGGGGGGGCTCATGCAGCTGGTCACGTGATAGACATTTTGGGAACTATACTGGTAATTCACTCCCCAAATTTTTTTTTGTAAGAAAAAGTGCTAGATTTGCTGCGCTCAGGAGTTCAGGTTTATTACGGAGGGCGGAAGAGAAAGAAAGAGAAAGAGAAGGGAGATAGCCTGCATGCTACGAGAGGCATGCCCCATTATGGGCAGTTCTCACGGGGGGGGGGCTACACAGCATTTGGCGCATACTCACGTGATGCGTTTTTGGGAGCCCTATGCGTGTCAAAGGGAGCTTCGCTCCCAATAATTAGCCTCTGTCGTGCGACGCATCTAGAAATCACAAGCTGTGCATGTGTCATCTTCAATCTTTTTCCTCGCTCCCTTTTTCGTCAACAATCTCATGAATCGAACTCGCGGGGGAATAAGTATAGGGGATTCCTTCAACCAATGGGGGACTCGAAGGGCGCCTCTGTGTATGCTGACTCGGGCCGCGTTCACGAGAGACAGGATACGCAAATGCCGTTGGACTCCGAGAGTGCGAGCCCCCCGTCCCCGCTGGATCCTACGTCCGAATGAACATTGCAAGAGAAAGTCAGAATAATTCATGAAATAGACCATTTCTGACTTACCGCAGATATTGATAGTTCATGATTAGCCAGTATGGGTGTCCGTCCCCCTTCATGAGTCAAATCAATCCCTTTCTCATTCTCGCCCTTGTCCATCTGCACGTCTTCCGCCTTGTCTTTGATCGGTGCAAAGATTTTCAGAGATAGCCCTTTGCCGGCGGTTGCCATCATCGGCAAGGGCGCGGACGAATGGGTGATCCACGTGACGACGGGCAGTTCCTCTATTTCTTCATCTTTCCCGAGAATCTGAAGGCAATGGAAATGCTCGTGTGTGTGGAGGTCCCAGAAATGCATCACTCCTACAGCCAGAACGAGACAATGGTTTGAATATACGAAAGCGCAGAACGCCACGAGCTGAACAAAACGCACCGTCTTCCGCGCACGCGATTATGCTTTTAGCAGGACCTATGAAGAACGCGTCGCCCCATTCTGTCTCAGGGTCCGTCTTCTTCTGTGATTCTACATCCACATTTTTGGAAAGCTCGAATACTAATGAAACATCAACCATAGTCTGAGTCTGATCAGACTCAGACGTCACACGGATAGTCCAGATTTCCGGAGGCTAAACTCAAATGGTTTACTGCTCAGTAGGGATGCTCTACACAATGCTTCAAAAGGAAAAGAGGAAGAACAACTTGCTGACCTTGTCCGAATAGCTGACCAACATATGACTGCGATCCGGATCAGTTGGCAAGCTGAGACCAAATGACAAGTTCTCGACATCATGTAAAAGGGGGATACGTCTACAAGTTCAATCATATTGTCAGAATAATATTTGGGTAAACTCTACATATCTGCAGTTGCAAGCATACCGCTTTATGGTTCCCGACCCATATCGTGTTGAGTTTCGAGTCGATCTGGAAGACTGGCTTTGTGTTTCTACAGTCTCCATGTGCATCTGATACACTATCCAAAGTCCTTAGAAAAGTAGGACAGACTATAGCCGAGGGTCTAAACTTTACCTATGACGCAGTCAATAGCTCTATCCGAACCTTCAGGGAGATTCTCAATTTTTCGAGCGGCGACAATGAAGACAAGGTCGGACTGTGGCATCGTGTACATATAGGAGAGTTCTAGCAAGTCATTGTCACGCTCAAGGCAGAATTCGAGTTGCATCACTTCATCACCGGTTACGTCCTGCAATAAAGTTGAGATCGGCGTTTAGACTTAAAATACAAAGTTTTGTGAGAGAACATCACCCACCACGCGGAATATCGTCGATTCATCGGCGATTGCAAGGAATTCTGCGGGAAGGTCAAGATCGTTTTACAAAGATAAGGAGATTCCTCGCTACGCACCACCATCGTTCAGCCACTGAATGTCCGACACACTGACGTCGCGAAGTCCAGCAAACTTATCAAATACGAAATTCTAAAGAGTTGCGACGTGGAAAAAGTATGAATCGCTCATTAGATGTTTCGAATGGAAAAAAAAGCGAAATTAGCTTTCTTACGTCGCGCTCGTCGATCCTCCATATCTTGACGTCATCGTTGATTCGTGTGAGCAGGCGCTGGCCATCCGGAGACCACTCGACTTGCTTCGCCTTCTTGCGTCGATGAGACAGGGTTTGATGAAACTCGAACGAATTCTAGATAAATGCAGTTTTTCAGCGATAATATCAGGATAGGAAGCCGCTTATAGTTTGGATGATCTAGTGAATGCACAAACCTCGACGTCAAAGACACAGCATTCATATTTGAAGCACACTACCAACCAACGACCAGTCGGCGAGAATTGTAGATGCAATGCACGCTGCTCCGCAGACAGTTTCAGACCGAGCTTTGTTACCTGTTTCTTGTAAATTTCCGGATCGCTATCGCCTTGCATTAGTTGCGGTCGCTGCAGTGGGTCACTCTGCGCCCGATTCGGTCGAATGCTGGAGTCATTCTGTTTTGATCCGTGCCGCCATGCGTGCGGGCGTTTATTATCGCCAGCATTACTTGAAATCCCGGCGTCCGAATCCGCTCTCGAACGGCGCTTCTTTTTCTTATCAATTCCAGGGCCAAAGACAGCGAGGCCGCTCCCGAGTACGACCATACACTCCTTAAGGAAGGAGACCCTGCCATGTTCGCTGAGTTCCGATAACCCCGTGACCGAGCTGCTGCCCTCCCTAAAGCGCAGCCGCCGCTTCCGAAGTTGATCGACGAAGTAGTACTTCAACCAGCCCCACACGCTTGTCTCAGAGGAGTCATAAACCTTCAGGCGTCCCAATTCCCGGTGGAAATTTTCGCGCATCTGGCTGCGCACTACGGAAAAAGTCCAGCGTTCCCTTATGAACAGCACTGTTACGTTCGCCAGACCAATCACAAAGAATGCAGTGAAACCAGTGACAATCCAGAATGCTACGATGTGCTATGTGATATAATGTCAGGTATTTACCAATAGATGTCTGATCTCTTTCGTACCTGCGAGTCAAAGACATAAACCAACAATCCGGCAAGGAAAGCGACGACGGAAGCAATAAGAAGGGCTAGGTAGCCAGACCTGATCCAGAACCGAATGAACCATGGCAATGATTGTTTTGGACTCGAGCTGTAGAGTGGACTTCGATTTAGAAGAACAGTACAGACGTCACACAACTTGACTTACAAGACTGCCGCCCTCCACGTCATAGCCAGCATGCCAGTTATGGCTGCACCTATACTCAATACAAGAGAGCTGAACCACAGTGTGTTCATTGCGACCTCTCTTTTCGAAGAATTTAGCTGCACCGAGTACTGGAGAGTCGTAGCTATTAAACAAAATCATATACTATCTTGCGAACAAACACGTAAGAGTACACATACCTGCAACACCAGCAAAGAACGTTGCCACTGTTGCTGCATTTAGTAGCATCCTCGTTGATCTCTTCTGTGAGAAACTTATACATGGTATTCCTGATTAAGTGTAAGTTAATCGGCGAAAATGTGTTAGATTTGTGACGCATAGCGTACCAATTTCCTCGAAGCGTTGAAGAGCTTTGGCTACTCTTTCCAGATAACCTTTCATGGAGCTCGCCTTCGTTGTCACATATCTGCGGAGCTCGTCGGTATTTTCGTCGAGGCCTACCACAGTTCAATCGCAAACTCGTCTCCTATAGGGATTGTCCCGAACTTACCGAAATATTCAAGGCTGGCAGATAGGACCTTATCAAAAGCATTTGTAAATTACACCAAAAGCAGAAGATGGAAACACTACGCACTCGAAGCTCAATTTCGAATTCGTGTAATGCATTGTTACCATCCTCATCTGTATAATCCTCGAAATCCTCAATTGCTGTCCATGATGCTTCAGTATCAAGAACAAGACGGTCACCAAATCACGAGCCTACCGACGGTAAACTCCTGAACGGACTTGGCAAGCTTGATGAGCGCGCCATTAACCAACTCATTATAGCTCCCTGTAAGGGTCGAGCCTGTGCGAGGCCCCGTTGCGATAGTGCCACGTCTTTTCTTGCGCTTCGCTTGTTTCGCGCTTTTAGGTACCCTGACTTTTTTGAGAAGGATGTCGAGGGATTCTGCGTTCTTTTCGAAAACGTCCCTGACGTCAGCAAGGTCGCGATGTATATCACGCGATGCTAGAACAAGACGAAGAGCAGAACCAAGCTTTTGAATCTGATGCGTGAAGTTATCCAACTATGAAGTGTTCAGCATTCTCGATACTTCAACTCGTTGAAAGTAATTGACAACGTACATGGCTCTCCAGTTCTATGCACGATCTAGTAATCCATTATCAGTCGTAACAGAAATTGATAGAGTATCCACACTTCGCTTACTGAATAAATTCTTTGAACTCGTACGCGACATTGGATGCTTGATGGACATTATGCTTGAGTGCTACAGAAAACATATAATCATCAGAATGCTAGAAGAAACCGAATGGTGCAAGCGTAATAGGCTCGTAATCAATAGACGCTCTCCCATCACGGGCTGGAGATAACCAGACCAGTCTATGAAATGACTGCCATCGCATGTCTGAGCTCGCGTTGGAGATAAGATCATTCATTGACCGACTGTTTCTCACTGCGCCTCAGCAATGGAAGATCGCCCGACTAATTGTAAGTTTAAAGACGAGATGACGACGTACCACTTTCTTCATCAATACTCTCTGAAATGATTGACGTACACGGAAAACTTGGTCAGTCATCATTTTCGAGTAACGTGCCAAAACTCACCAGCTCCGTCGCTCAAACCACTCTTACTCATCCTGCTGTGACTACTGGCCGCACGCGACACGTACGCACCCTCCGTCGAAAGATTACGCGCTGGTGGGACACTTGGATGCGGGCTCGGACTTAAGATGCTGCGCCGCTCGCTGTCCACTGTACCACGGCTTACGGGCGACAATAAGCTTGCATGACTGTTGCCTCCCGACCCGACAGAAACGCATTGAACTGCCCGAACGGTTTTTTGGTTTTGAACTCTGTGCAAAACGAAGAGAATCGTGTAGCGACGAACCTATGTGTGGACGATTGTCCATTGCCGTGGCTCACTTAAAAATTCATATGGATCTCAGTGCCAATCCAAGGACGTGGCATGCAAGATAGCGGATGAAAACAAGTCGTGTGATGGGGAATTCGAGCCATTCGACACTCTATAATCAGTTCTATAGACGCCAGGGTCCATCATAGTAATCTAGCAAGCGCCGACGCGTGGTTGAGAAGGTATGGTGTGATCAAATATGGCAATGGTTGTGTAAGTTCCGATCGACAGATCGCCCGTCGCCAAATATTCAAGCAGAAAAAGCAACGGAAGCAAATTTACTGGGCCGATGAGTTCTCTTCGATGCCTATAAATGCTTATCAATTTTATTCTCATAAAATATATCTTCTGACGTAGTAGTGGTAAAGGGAATAATGTCCATCACTCATTGAAGCACCAGAACGGGCGTTCGGTCACTTCGGACGTACATATACATATGTCTAGTCTCTAGTTCCGTCCGTACTGGCTGTAGTTTATAAGGTTTATTATAAGCTCTAATAAGAGACACTATAAAATGATTTCCTTCGTCTACATTCATGTGTTCAAATCAAAGTTGGAAACGCCGTACGCATTCTCTTACATAAGGACAGGACATTCTTTCTCGTGGAGAAAAGGAAACTTTTATAGTTCATATAGAAAATGTGTAAGGTATAAAATGCGGTGGTTTCGGATACAGGGCATTGGAGCCAAGGCTACATATTTGGAGGACGACTGCTCACAAGCAGCCCAATCTATGATGAAGTAGAAAAGTATCACGCATATAGTCGTCAGAAAACACCAGGAAAATAGCAGACAAACACAGGCATCACATGAATTGCCGCATGTTGACGTTCTCCTTGTTTGGATTGGACTGGGATGGCACCCTTTTCCTCTCTTCCTCGTGCATAGGCTTGGCGCTTGTCGAATGTAAATTCTCAGCTGGCTCTCTAGCAAGCAAGTTCGGATCAGTCCGCACGATAGGCTCTAGCGGGTCATTCCGTCCGTCTGAGGATGGCTCGTAGTGGGGCGGGGAGGAGCTGGAAATGTATATGGAGCGATCGCCGTCTTCCTCGGTCGAGCATATTTGTCTGAAGTCATGGTCAGCGTCCTCGTTGGCGCCCCGCGCATATTTCCAGAGAGAATCGTCGCTTGAAGTCGACGAAACGAGATTCGGAGGGTCGTTGCTGATGGCGAAGAGGGCTTTCGCCAAAGTGCGCTGAGCCTCGGATAGTGCGCGCGTAGGATCTCTATCTCCAGTTTGCATGATGTCCCCGAATTCCTCAACTGAGGGCAAGTAGTTTTCTTTGCAGAGCTCCTGAGGCGAGGACATTGTTTCAGAATTTTCCGGAAGGTCATCACTGATAAAATGAGCGGAGGGAAAAGACGGTATTGGTTCCAGAAAGGAGGGAGTCGAAGTGTTGCCTTCTTGATCACCGAATGCATCCGTAGTTAAAAAAGCATACTGAGCGGCTTCCGTTTGAAAAGTGGAAGGAATGTGGCCAAAGAATGGTTTGAGGTATGCATAGACATGTTCTGTGGTAGTGAAACGCGCAGGCGGTAAGAATTTGTTTTAGATTTGAAACTGTCACTCCCCAGGCTATCCCACGCACCTTTATGAGACTCGTTGTAGAAGTAGGCTACCTGCTCCGCGGCAGTAGCCATCAGCTGTTCCAGAGCTTGGTAGGCGGGTGGGATGTGAACGATGTTCGGTTCGGCGGTGAAGTATTCGAGGAGAACAGTGTTTTCGTACTTCCCCATGAAGTTATCGACACAAACCTAAGACACATGGCGTGAGTATCGTTTCCATGAGATATTAGAAAGGAAACACGCAGGTGCATACATGCAGGGCATCAACGAGCTGCGATTTTGCGACGCATAGATAGGAAGAGAGGATGAGTTCGCTGAGTGGCATGATGCAGTATAACACGGACCTGACTCTCATGGTTCTCCGCTGGCGTCTTGTAGCTCTGGAAGAGGATTTGAAGTCTGTGGCAGAGGTCCACGAAGCGTTGAAGGCCTGCAATGCCCGCGTCTGCACACTTGAATGCTTCGGAAATCCGAAGGATCTCTCTCGTGAACTCCATCGAGTGCTTCAGAGTGCCGGGTTCGTTGGGAGTTGACATGATGGTATTCGTAGTTTATATAGGAATGAGAACAATGGTGGGGAAAAAAAAGAACAGCTTTGAAGGAATGCTGTTCATGGCACGAACGCGCTCTATTTTCCTATTCAGACGCGTCGTGGACCCCGAACACTCCTATGGCGACGCTTGGACAAATAAACACTGGTCCACAGTCCAAGCCACATTATGAAATCGCTTTGTCGTACTATTGTCATTTTCGGCATGTTTTATTTACACTCGTTCGTCAAAGTCATAGTTACAAAGCCACAGCCTTCATGGCCGAAAAGTTCACATTTCACTAGCAGCTTCATTCCTTCGCGACTTTGATCACGATTTTCCCCACGTGCTTCTGCGAAGACAGGTACTCAAGTGCCTGAGGATACTCGTCAAAGGAAAACACTTTGTCGACGATTGGCTTGAGCTGCACAGCGGAGATGAAACGATTCATGTTTTCGAACCTGTCAAAGCGATAAAAATGTCAGAGCTCGTGAAGTCAAAGAGGAAACAATGATCTTACTGAGTTCTCGAACCAACAAGGATACCGCGTAAGAACATCGATTTAGTCAAACACTTGACAAGTATGTCTGACGTGTCACCACCTCCCTATGGAATAAAGAAAGAGCGGGGAGAAGGTCAATATGTAATGCAGACAATTTGAAAAATTTTCAAATGCTTGCCGATGCTAAAAATCCAATTATATGGACCCAACCGGAAAGGCGAGTTGAATCGATGGACTTCATTATTGTCCCTGCACCCCCGACCTACATGCGGTTTCGTTAACACGGAAGAAAATAGAAGGAGTCAAGTCCACATGCCTCGATAACGTGGTCCACACCTCTACCACCCGTCTGCGAAACATCCATAGTAAGTTCCGGAAATAAAATCGTGAAGATGGGTGCGCACAAGCTTCAAGACTTCTTTGTCCCAGTCCGGTGTCGTGTTATAATTGATAATGTGATCCGCTCCAAGCTTTTTCAGGACGGCAGCCTTCTCCTCAGAAGATGTGGTTGCGATTACGGTTGCGCCGCCTGCTTTGGCCAGCTGCAATGCAAAGCTGTAAATTTAGATAACAAAGTCATATCAGCAAAGACGGAAATCGGTTGGGAGGATGAATAGACTTACATAGACACCCCACCAGTCCCAAGCACCAAAACGGTATCCCCTCCTTTCAAGGGAACAGGCCCATGTAGGCAGTTGTATGCGGTCACTGCCGCGCAACTTAGCAAACAAAGCAATCTGAGCAATTCAATATCTTTGCTTTGCAGAAAGATAAACCCACGGAAGCGTAGACGCCTCCTCGTAAGACAAGTGCTCGGGGATGTGTACCAGACCCTGTATTCGATATCCATAAATAAGGACGATGACTTTCACAACAATAACTCGACTCACATGAGCAGGGAAGGCACGGTACTCCGTTAAGACGCCGTCGACCAAGCCGCCGAGCCCGCCGTCGCGCTCCTCCTCGGTCTCGACGTTACCGAACTGGAAGCTCGGTGCGAAATTCGAGCTAACGCGATCCCCGGGCTTGAAGCCCTTCACAGAGCCACCGACACTGAGCACTTCCCCCGCGCAGTCGGAGCCTGGGATGACGTTTGGCTTGACCCTAATGAGCACAATTTGCGTGTTAGAACGCGTCAGATGTTGATATAGAAAGAGAAAAAAAAAAGTAAAGAACTTACCCGAGCGGGTATTGGCCCAAAGTGATTACTAGGTCTCGGTACTACAAGAAGAGGCATAATTGTTCAATGTCTGCTAAATCGTATGCGACGATGACGACGAAGCATATATGCACATAAATCCGGTATTCATTCTACTCACTTGAAGAGAGACAGCGTGTATCTTGACGAAGACTTCGTCTTCCTTTAGTGGTTGGACCTTCGCTTGCGTGACCTTCAGTGCGCTAATTCCCGTTGACTATGAGGAGCACACGTTAAGCCACTGACATGTTTACAAGCATGAGAAGTCGATCTGGAGCATACGCACGTCCGTTAGGTGGTACTCGCGAGTTTCCGTAGGCAAGTTAGGCGAGGACATTATTGCCTTCTCGAGTGATCTCTTTCAATCGTGTTGAAACCGATGCTTTCAGGTTTTATGTAGTACTCGCAGGTTCGATCGACGTGGAGCAGGGATGCGATCCTATTGCCTGCCATGTTCCAATGGTGTCATGGTGCGCTCAGTTATTCAGAGCTTACAAAGATACGGATGCTTTACTAATTTTAAACAAATGTAGCACTCAGCTGAATTACGGACCATGACTAAAAAACATCGAGTCTAGCTCAACCAATCGTTTAAACGGCTGTCTCACATTTCCGAAGTTCACGTTAGCTCCAGAGTGAAACATTACACAGTTTATTTGGCGTTCATCTTCGCAAATAGCACATACTTAACACATACAAACAGTCTACAAGCAACATCTAGAGACTGCAGCGACTTCTTGTCTATACCGCCGAGCAGATGGGCTGATCTAGAGCTTCGGACCTTGGACAAAAGAGACACCCTGCGGAAAATAATACGCTCAGAAAGAAACAAAAGATTAGAAGCGATATAGAGTAAATACCGTTTCGATGTTGATTTTCAGCTCTGGTACAGCTGCTGTTAGGAGGCCCTGTTCGAACGTGGAAACCGGACCGATCGGAAGAATCTTATTGATGCCATTCTCCTGTGTGTTCAAAGAATAGACAATCGTCAGCAAAAATGACTAATACATATTTCATAGACAGTGACGCACCCCGAGTTCAACACGTGCGGAGAAGTATTCAAGGGGCGCGCCGATCTCCTTCTGCACCACCTTCCCGCCTTCCGCATCAGCAGAAAGATGCACGAAGCTCGGCGCGACAATACCCTTCTCGCCCTTGATCGCGCGCAGTAGCTTCGACGCGAATTCCGCACCGGCGTACGCCATAGAAAGCGTCGCGGATCCCGTACCCTCCTTCGCTTTCACAACCTCATCGCCACCGAACTGCACGCGCGTTGTAAGCTCCTTCAGTTTGTCCGCCGTCAAGTCTGCAGGCAGAGGGTGCGAAGACTGCGAAAGGAGAGGCACGATCTGGGAAGCAGGGGAGATTACTCAGGAGTCTCTCGAGCACTTAAGATAATTACGTACAGTGACACCACTGTGTCCGCCAACAACTGGAATGCTAATTGCGCTGGAGAGCGAAAGATCACCAATCACCTCCGATGCAAAAGTAGAAGCGCGGACGACATCCAGCGTTGTCACACCAAATAGCCTAGAACAAATACAGCATAAATGTCATATAGGGGCGTCAATATGCCTTTGCCTTACTTCTTAGAGTCAAAGATACCATGTTGCTTGAAGACTTCAGCAACGATAGGCACAGTGGAGTTGACGGGGTTGGAGATGACGAGGACGAATGCTTGAGGCGCGTTCTTGGCAATGCCCGTGGCGAGGTCACGTACGATTCCAGCATTGATCTAGCGATAAACGGTAGACGTGAGTACTAGTTACAGCGAAAAACGGCTCGCTTCATTCACCTTGAAGAGATCATCCCTTCGCCACAAGTCTTCAGTCTGAATTCGAGCGCATATAGGGACATTCAACATACCTGGTCATCTGAAGAAAACCGTAGACATTAGCATGAAGCAGACATAGAACGGTAAACTGTCACGCACTCCAGGCTTTCTAGGTACGCCAGCGGGTATGATGACGATATCGGCACCCGTGAGGGCCTTGCCGAGCCCCTCACCCTTTGGAGGTGGAAGGTGACCTTCTACCTTGGCGGGCGTCGCGATGTGCGACAGATCCGCTGCAACCCCAGGCGCGTTGACAATATCGTACAGACTGAGCTAGGTATGCCGACGAGACAATGTGAGATTCTTCCAGAGATCGCGAAAGCCAAGCTGATCACCTCTGAGATGAGCGGGCTGGTCTTGAGGAGCAACGACAACGGCTGACCGATGCCGCCTGCCGACGAACGATTCAGCAATCGACGACACTGACAGACGCACTCAAACTCACCAGCGGCGCCAAGAACAACTGCTTTGGTCATGTTAGGATGGTGATGGTTGGAAGAGAGATGGTGAGATCAGAGTCAGACTTGCAATGAGCACTTGACACTTGTATAGTACACGTCCGGCGCCTTTTCGGGATATACGTAACCACGTGTTTGACGCGACTGGTCGACGGGACGGTCCGGGTGTAAATATTCATATGCACACTCGTAGTTGACCGCCACGGAGGATCAACGGAAGATACATGCCCGTCTCATATTTCCATATTTCTCGAACTCGTGAAGGCTCGTTGTACGAGGCTACGCAATGGATGGGCGATGTTTGAATTTTTGCCGACGCAGCTGTGCCATTTTCACATCTACATCCGCGGCCGTCAACCGGATTCTGAACCGTTTCGTAAACGACTTCCAAACCCGAAAAAGATAGAAGCTACTACTGTCCGCGTAGATGCAAAGCTTTTATTTGATACCATAAATCCAGTGTCTCAACTAATTCCTCATCGTTACATGTACAATGCGTTGACAGAGATGAGAATATAATGGAATGTGTCTCGTTCCAAACTTCATCAAGACATTTTTGTCTTCGAGACTATCTAGCACAAGTAGTTGAGGATTGGAGCGTAGGAGAAGTAGTTGACGGACGACAATGTATTATAGCCGAACAATTCCGAAATTAGAGCCTGCAGTTAAGACCTGGTTTGATAATTGGCCAAAAATTCCGGTGAAGCCAGCGAAGGAAGATTCAGGGTGCGTTGCGAATTATTGAGGAAGAGAAAGGCGATGAACCAATGCGCGTAAGATTATTCACTTGTAAGGGAGCGGTGAAAGGTAGAATCATTCGTTCATATGCAGTTGAAAGCAGAGACTTGTCCAAGAGAATTTGATGCACTTTGAGTATCTCCAGACTCTGGACACCTGAACACGGGAAGACATGGTGCCATCAATCCTCATTTGAATAATGTCATGCGCAATGATGTCAACGCAGGCGTATCCAATTGCGAATCCATGGCGACAAGGATGATTAGATTGCTGGTACTTGTCGGAAATGTTCGAGTAACTGATGAGACGTCCCCAGCAAAAAAAAAAAAAAGAAAAACCCGGAGCACGGTATGTCGGATTTGCGGAGTTCCTCGAGAGCAAGTTCCCCGAAGTGAGCGACATCGTCAAGTTTATTGGCCATACGTGTATAAAGATCGATACCCATTCCTATGCTCGTCAAGATCTTTCGAGTTGGGCATCCACAGTAACGAAAGCGACAGTGACAAAGTATCATTAACCACATAGTAAGTTATGCAAACGTTGAGTATAAGTGTACGTCTGGTGTTAGTTCGCTGGCCGGTTTTATGATCCTCATGGATAACTTTGTTTCTAGCCTGCGGCCGCTGCGAAAGAAGTCTATTCCCACGCTTACGTACGTCAGCAAGGCTTAGCCGGCGCTTACCGCCAACCTACAAAACACAGGAAGAGCACGCCGGATTACAGATTTTCTATGCTT
>JAJOHG010000375.1:0-24838 GCA_021029095.1 Phellopilus nigrolimitatus | reverse complement strand
ACGCACTGGTGCTCATACCCTAACCAAGTCGGCGGTATCGTGGGCACGCCGTCTACCGCATAATCAGTTGTACATGTACTTCATTATGCCCATGGATTCGCGGTACTCACCATATGTTTCGACAGCTAAGTATTTAAAGAACGAATGAAGTAAAGACTATAGAGTGCACATGTCTCACAATAACAAGGACGTACCCTGAATATGTTATCGACACCAACAAGCATTTCTGCCAATGATGCATACGCCGGATTGCCTGTTCTCGGCTGGCCAAACGTATACATCTTCAGTGGAGTACCCGGGAAATTCGAGGCCAGAGATATCGCGCCGAGCGAAGCGAGGGAAGCACCGAGAGAGTGACCAGTAGAAACGAGAGAATATGTCGGATTCGCGTGGAGCTGCTCAGAAACGGCTGCGAGAACGGTCGACGCGACACTGTTGAACGCGGTGAGGAAGCCTTTATGAGCCTGCACACCACTCGTCCCAGAGACACCGTAGATGAGAAGTCCATAAGATGAGGTCGCGTCTTCAGTTAGTACACAGCTGCATTAGCCACGGCGTTTCATAGAATGTTGTTCTAACCTGTAAGGATGTCCTCTAGCTGGAAAGTTCCCCGGTACGCAACAACAATCTCTTGCGGGCATCATCGCGGGCGATGAAGCCTTGGGTATTTGTTGGATCGTCGTTGAACTCAAGGATCAGGAAAAGAGAAGGTATCGGAAAATAGATATGTCTAGAGTATTTCGATGCTTACCTGTTTGATTAAAGTGGTTCCCAAAGGAGAGGGACATGCGAGCTGATAGGCCCCCGACGCAACTGCACATATCTCTTGAAGTCATCCATGAGTGACTGAGAGATACTGCGTTTCTCGACGGTTCGACCAAATACTGCCACAGTAAACGAGAGGAAGAGGGAGCAAGCGATGAATTGCGCTGCGAACATGGCGCCGTCGGGTTACAATCAAGTCCAGCCTGAACGAACCTCGGATCTGGGAGGCACAGAGCCAGAAAATCCTTAACGAAAGTCTGTCGTATTTAAACGATTTCGTTGAACGGGAATACCAAGATAGCGTGGAAGCCTTGTCGAAAGACGCGCAGAGGATCTAGCGATACTCGAGATGCATTTGTAGCCATGTGCCAGAATGAATAACGGCTTTGCATTTTCAACGTAAATCCTGCAGTCTTGCGATCCTCGGATCAATACACATCATGAACGAAAACTTGAAGAGTTCCGGCAATCACAAGATGCAGGGTAGACATGCGCGGAAATGTGAGAGATTAAAGAGCCGAACACAAAACAAACCGCCGGACACCATCCAAGATGAGCGCTCTATATCCAAGGGAACCCCTGAGGGTATTGCGGACCGCCGGTGATTGTTGGTCGGGGTACACGCGATGTTTGAGAAGCTGAAAAAACTGCGAAACGGAAGAAAAGACGTATTCATTTGCTGCATGCGCATGTGCATGGTTGCTATGCATGATTTCGGGTGAATGCTAGTTGGAGATAGTTGCCGTGATGAACTCAAAATGCAAAAGAGAGATGCCGATTCATTAAGAAGTGCCTCCTACCGAGCCCGGTGGGCTCGAGATGCAGATAGACGATTGTAAGAGTAACTCTGGAGACGATGTGATCATTTGCTGGATAGAAAGTTGTCAGAGGAATGGTCACGCTCAAGATCACGTGAATAAAACGCGTCGTTGTATTACGTAAACCAATAAAGTTAACGAGTGGCGCAGTGGTTTTGGCAGCAGAAATGCTAAGTTACAGCAAAAAGAAAGTACCTATCCAGAGACTAAGATAAAGAAAGGGAGTTCATATCTACAGCTAGGCTTGGTGTCGTATTTGCAGAATCTGTAGCATTCTTTCCATGTGCACCAGGTAAACTCGCTCGCAAGTCTGAAACATCTCTCCAATCACACCAAGCATTGGACTTTCCAACCTTTTCCTCCCAATATGTGACGAGATTTCCAAGGAGTGTCTTCTTTACAGTATTTTGTCGCATGAACGCCCGGTTGCTAACTATCACCATGCCAGCCTTGCAGCGCGTCAGCATTACATTGACCCGATTTTGCGACTTTAGGAAGCCTGGACCCTTCGTCCGCACGACGGAAACGAGTACATACGGCGCTTCATTTCCTACGAGAAGTAGTTTTATGACGTCAGCATGAGAATATGGGATTTAATTATTCATTTACCTTGAAAGCTGTCGACATTGAATACATTCTCCCAAGGTAGATGCAAGTCTTTCAAAGCTTTCTGCAACGCGCTTCTCTGACCGTCGTACGGAGTGATGATACAGAAGTCTTTTTTCTTGTAATAACGGCGGACAAGAGTGGTGATGGTATTGACCTCGCGCATATTCTGCGGTTGAATATTCATCACTTAGCCATAAGAGTGTAATCACATGACCGACCTTCCAACTCTTTCCCTGCTTTTCCTCCATGCCGTTCCATACATCGACGAACTTGACGCACGAGAAGCCGGTGATCTTGTGTTCAGATCGCAATCTTGACGAATAGACGGCCTGTGAGATGAAAGAGCCCAGTTCGACGGGCATGCGATCTGTGAAATTATCATTGATTCTGGCTCGTATCAGGAAGATTAAGCTCTCAAATACAGACATTGCATATCGAGGAAGTAGGATGAAGACTTCAGGTGAGGTATGTCGAATATACTCTGCAAACTGGGTGCGGCATCTTGGCCATACGGGGGAACTGGATCGGAGAGAAATATATAAATATAGAATAAAAACCAAAGTATCATCACGTACGTTGTTTCGGGTCCCCAAACAAACTGACTTTCTGTAGCTCTTTGAATTTTCCAAAAATGCTCTGCGTGCAGAGCAGTAGGTTTGAGTAAAACACGATAAACTTATCTTTTATACGCGGGCGCTTACCAGATAGTCGAAAACCCCGATCTGCGACGCCTCATCGACTACCAAATTCTCCACAGGTACTAATTCAAATATGCGTTTCCCAGTAAGAGCCGGGTTCGAAAGCGTGCTGAGTGTGCATAGTACAACTCGAGTTCCAGAAAACAGGAGGTCAACGTGTCTTGGATCGTCTGGAATTTCGTCAGTGCGAATTACATGGTCATTGACATCTTCATAAATATGTTCGTGCCTGCCCAGACAAAAGGGTGTTATGTTACAGACACATTTTGAATAAGAATATACATTACCACTCGAAGTGAAACTCCTTGGACACGAGCAGCTTGAAGTCCACGTCATGCTTGCAAAGACTCTCCGCAATATTCTTCACTCCTACGTTTGACTGCGCAACAATCCATACCGTCTCACGCAGGTTACATATCTCTCTTGCCGCGACAGAGATTGTCGTCGTCTTTCCCGTACCAGGAGGGCCTCCATAAAACCAAGGTGCTCAAGTAAGCAAAGCTTGGGCATATGTACAAAAAACGACTGACCGTGAGCAATGACAAATGGTGAAGCACTTTCTAACATGGCCTCTACGACATTCGCTTGAGATTGGTTTAGCGGTCGTCCATTCTGACCTTTCCGGATAGTAGCATGTGTGATTTGCGCAGAACTCGGCATACTTTTTCCCGAGAGCCAGAGATGACGAATGAAAGGATACTCGGTGCTCAATAGCGTTCGCTTCCCTTGAAGTAGATGCAATAGAAAACCGTCCCTGGCTGTCTCGGCGTTCGTCAGCTCCTCTCGTCCCAGTACTCGCACATGTTGAATAGACTTCGAGGAGTTACTTCGGGAAGATTTGACGAACGTTTGCTTCCCTTGTACTCTTTGTGCTTTGCCGCTGTACTCCTTACCATCTTTATCGACTAACACGACTTTTGTCTGTGATTATTTACACGTATAAGAAAACCAGAAATTTGAATGGCAAACGCATACCGTCTTACTCCGGCGAACACGAGTTTTGAATCGCTCGTTGTGAATGACTACTTGACCGTCCTCCGTATGTTGGACAGCGCTAAAATCGTTATCAACAGTACGCGACTTTGCCGCGTCCATTCTATGAACCTCGTTGAGCATTTTGAAGATGATTTTGAAGTGCTTATCCGTTAGAGAAGTCAGTAATGCGATACATCAGTAAAACCATGTATGCGAAACACGCACCATGGTCGACAAACGGCTGGTTTCGGCTGCAATACAGCTATTTATCTCAAGTTTCTTCATCCATGTCGGATGTGTCGCAAGTCTACACATATAGTTTAAATTTTTGATTTCGAAAGCTAACCGTAGGACACTTGCCTGAGTGAAATCCACGCGCGGAAACACAAATACTTGATCCTTCTATTGTCAGCCTCGAGTTCGGCTGGTTGATAATCCCAAAGATTGTCGATTGTAAATGCGTTGGACGAGTGGCCGAATAACTCGCGTACAGAAAGACCTGGTGAAGACCTGGAACTTTCCGGAGGGAGGTCAAATCCTCGAACGTCATAGCCCATTGCCTGCTTGATGTACATCGCCAAGTGGACTATCCCAAAACCCACAATACGACCCATCCTACCCCCGAAAAAGTTCCTTAGGCAATCGATACGTGAAGTCCTTTCTTTTAGTTTCTTTCCCGGTGGTGTATACATAACGAAGACTCTATTGTCTACCGCAAGAGCGATAAATTCTAGGTTGCCATCTTTTGTGACATGTGTCGCAAGACCAATCACCCGCGTGTTTGAAGTGCCCGTGGAAAGCTCTTCCAACGCTGTAGCAAGCTCCGCAGGCGTAGAGAGCAAAGACCAATCCAGAGTTGAAGGAATAGTACTACCTTTGAGATACGCTTGAGCGAGTGTCGACATGATGGTCGTTCAAGAGGAAGAAGCGCTCGAGCCTTGAGGTGTGGGTGGTGTCTTTTCTACTTCACGAGTTCTATGAGCGAAGTTATGAAGAAAACGTGCAGTGGACGGATCTACGAATTTGTGCTTCAAAAGCGTGATGAGGTGATAAACCGACAACAAGCCTCGTGCTGTGGCGAATTCGTTATCAACGCCCATCGAAGTCGGGACTCAGGACAGGCCCTTTCAGAATGACAAGGAACAATATCGGTATTTCGAGCAGCGTTATCTCCAAATCATCGAGCTATTTGTGAAGTCCGGCACCGAAAGAGTCGTGCCGGAGGCAAATCCGTTGGAACAGGAGTTTGCCTGCCTGCCACACTGGCAGTAGGCGCTCGTATCTGAGAAGTCGCCTTTCTTGTCCGAGGACCCGAGCTTCTGAAAGGAGCGAAACAAAAGCCCCTATGGGCGGCATCACAAGAAGAATAATTCGCTTCTGGGTGTGCTTAGTGCTTAGCAAGGAGGTGTGGCAGCAACAAGAAAACAGGATGCGACGCGACGTCACGACTTGGTATATACTGGCGGCTATATCCGGCTTTCAATATGGACACACAGCCACAAAGCAAACCTAATACGATGGAAGCCAAGAAGGCTGCGAAAGACTATATTTGAGTGCATAGCACAACATTCACAGCAGTCCTCTAAACAAGAAAAAAAGATATGGGGATTGTACGCAAATTACAGCGGACCTTAGATCAGCGTTAGGGGCTCCCACTTCCTCGTCTTCTTCTGTCTCGATGATGTCGAAGGTGCCCGCATACCTTTAACGGCAGAGAATTTATCAGAAGGTTTCAGATTACTGGAACGACTATTTCCCTGAGGACGGAGGGGAAGCGGGGGTCCTTTACTCCACGCCCCGCCCGACACCGGCGTCTGATGCGAAAGCGATGGCAAACCGGAAAATGGCGACTGGTGGTATTTGCGTGAACTACCGAGCAATTCAGGAAACGCAGTCGAGGCTGTCGTTCTAGAGTCGACGGAAGCAGTTCCAAAACTAGACGGGTTTGCAGAGTGACTTGGGGAAGACCCTAATCCAAAATGGGTTCGATGAAGACTTGAAGTGATGAGCCGAAGATCATTTGCGGACTGTGAAGATACATATCTGGTTTCCGCAGGCAAGTCTGACATTGTTGGGGAAACACGAGTCGTAGACGACGAGTCACTGGATGCTATAGATGACGCGGTTGAATTACGACTTCCAGCTGTGCTCAACGGCCAAAACAGAGACCGGGGAAGATCAGCGGGGCGTGTGCTTGAAACAGAGTTGGGCATTTCTTTTGGAAAAGTCGATTTTCTCCTTCGCCCTGGAGCTCCAGGGAGATCGGCTTTCTCTTCAGCGACAGCTTTCCAATCGTTCCAGGTTACGTCGTGATCGTATTCCTGCTCCCAGTGCTTATGCAGTTGGCCCAGTAAAGTATCTCTTACGTTGCGCTGTTGTACGAAGAAGAGGCTCGTGACGACGACCATGCCCTTCCTGCACCGCGTCAGCAAAACGTTCACCCTGTTCCGCGATATCAGAAAACCGGGCGAAGTCGTGCGGACTACAGACACAATAATGAAGTCTGCTTCGTTTCCTAGTATGGAATGAGCTCCCGCCGCGAACAAATGTAGGCGGTCGTACTTTACCTTGGAAGCTATCGACATTATATACATTATCCCAACGCAGGCCTTCCGCCTTCAGCGTCTTTTGCAATTCGTTCCGCTGCGAATCGTACGGTGTGATAACGCAGTAGTTTTTGTTATTGTAGTAGTATCGTGCCAGGTGGATGACAGTCTGGACTTCTCGCTGATTCTTTTAGAAGGGAAGAAAAGAAATTTAGGGAAATGGTGATGGCACAAAACGTTCAAAAGGAGACTCACGATAAAACTCTTTCCACGTTCCTCTTCCTCCCCCAACGTTACGTCGATGAAGGCCACGCAGGACGGCGAGGTTATATGATGCTCAGACAGGAGCTTGCTATTGTAAACTTCGCTGGAGATGAACACTCCGAGAGGTATGGGCATGCGGTCTATAGGAAAAATGAGCTCGAGTCTATGGTTCACTAGAAGTGCGTGTCAGAGTGCTACGAACATTGCGTGTTGAGGAAGTACGCTTGCGATTTGAGATGCTTGACATCAAATACACATTGTAGCGTCGGAGCGACATCCTGACCATAGGGAGGTACTGATAGAAATGTCCTTAGCTTTGGAAGCGGAGAAGAAAGACTTGAAAATGCGACACGCACATTGCTTTGGATCGCCAAAGAAGCAGACCTTGTGCAGACGCTTGGACTGCGCAAAGACATGCTGAAAGAAAACATTTGAAGTAGGTTTCCTGCTCGGTGCGCAGACAAATACAGCGCGCTGACCATGTAATTGAAAATACCGATTTGCGAAGCCTCGTCCACAACGAGATTCTCCATTGGAACGAAATTGAAAACTCCTTTTCGATTGAGATTCGGGTTTGAAATAGTGCTCAATGTGCACAGCACGACCCTCACTTCGTGAAAAGCGATAGACATTTCCTGCGAGGTCGCGGGGAGCTCGTCGGTGCGTATGAGTGACTCTTTGACTTGATCCTCGTAGATATGCTCATTCCTTCAATACGATCGCACATAGTAAATAGAAAACTATTAGGTCTTTTCTAATTTTGCGGACTCTGGAAGGTACTTACCATTCGAAGTAGAATTCCTTTGACACTAATATCCTAAACTTCACATTGTCTTTGCAAAGCTTCTCGGCTATGTTCTTGACGCCGATATTGGACTGCGCGACGACCCACACCGAGCTTCCTATGTCTATCCATTCTTGTGCAGCGACGGATATCGTAGACGTCTTCCCAGTTCCAGGAGGTCCTATGAGTGGAAATATTCACAAGGCATCCGAAGGGCGCTAGGAAGAGCGCTCACCATGTACAATCACAAAAGGTACTTCAGATCCCACCATAGCTTCAACGACGTCTGCCTGCGACTGATTGAGCCTTCCAAGCCTTTTCGCCCCCGTGACCTTCTCCGTCGGCGCGGGATTGGGTCCCGGGAAGAAAAGATGTCGAATTAGTTCATACGCCGGATCGTCCAGGGCGCGTTTTCCTTGCAGGACTTCGAGGAGGAACCCGTCGCGAGCACGCTCGGCCTGGTTCAGCTCCTCCTTACCGAGTACACGTATACCCTTGAACGTGCACAAGTCTGTGTTTTCCAATGGAACGACACGCGTCTGTTTGCCGTTCGCGGAAGTGGCACGGCCGCGGTACTCAATGCCGGCTTCGTCGAACATGGCAATCTCAGTCTGCAAAATATCGGTTAGAAAACCTCAAATCAGGGTAGATTCGACCGCATGCTTACTCTATCACTGGGTCGAACGCGGTTATTGAACCTCTCGTTGAAGATGATAAACTTCCCCTCGGGATCGCGTTCGACGCTGCTGAACTCGTTATCTAAAGTGCGCGGCTTCGCTGCCTCCGTCTGCTCGACCTCGACGAGCATTTGATGAATGGGCTTGAAGTACTATAAAAGAGATTGATATAAAGTAACTACACGAAGCTTGATCGATGGTGCACACCTTGCTAGACAACCTCATGGTATCGACAGGAACGCAGACTTTCAGTGCTTGGGTAAGCTGCGGATGCGCACCGATTCTTGGGTATGTCAGAAGGGCTGCTTTGATAAATAAGCGAGACTGCTCGTCACCTAGCCGTTAACCATGCACGCAAGCATAGATACTCCAATCGGCTGGGACTGTCTTTGAGATCGGCCGGGAATGCATCCCAGAGTGTGTCCACTGCGAATGTGTTTGCGTTCGGATCGACGTAGCTCCGCACAAACACACCCGGCGACACATTCCTATCCTTCTGTGGAACAGCTTCAACGAGCTCGATGCCGCGGACATGGGTATTCAGTGCGTGTCTGATGTGCATCGCGATACGCGCCATACCGAAGCCCACGAGACAGACTTTTTGGCCTAAGAGCAGAGCGCAAAAAGTGTCTGTACTGATGGTCACGTCTCTTCCCGATCCCCATCTTGTCATAAAGCGTGGATAAAGGACGAAGATCTTGTCCATCGCTGCGAAAGCGATTGCCTCGAGGAGTCCTTCATCGGGGGCGAGCAACACGGCGACCCCCAAGCATGGACACACTTGTTGACTTCGAGCGAGGGCACCGTCTAACTCCGCAGATAGTTCTGAAGTAGTCTTGAAAAGAGTCGGCTCGAGAAATAGTGGTAGACCGGGCGCATTAACCACTTGCTGAGGAAAGGAATTCATGGCTGACGAGTGAGAGGCAGAGTGTCAATACTAGCGGGAACGATAGGCCTGTACTTCGTGATATAGCATTCATATAAGTGCTGCGTGCCTCGAAGGTATGTGAAGTGGTAGCGGCTCCGCGGGAGAAACTTGCCAGTTGCGTAGCTGGATCCTCAGCGTGCTGATGCCGCATTCTAGGGTGATAAGCAGACGGGCGCCAATGCAAGCAAGAGGCCTATTGTCCTATTCTGGGTCCTAGCCTTTCCGCAAAACGAAAGGCACATTAGGAAGGCAATTGACGAGAGTTTCAAGCGCTCGGATAAGCGGATGCAGTCGAGCTTGACGTAGTAGTGATACCTTCCTGACTATCAAACGGCGAGACGATGGTAATAAGGCCCAATCAATTAGAAGTATACATTATTGAAACCTTGGAGCTTTTATCATGCCGTTGAGAACAAGAATATCAGCAGCTTTTTGTCTATGAGAAAAAGCAGCAGGTCAGACTCAGAGTGTCTGCAAGAGCTAGTGAGTGAGCCGAGGCCCGAGCGCTTCATCGGGAGGCGGCTTTGTCATCGACTACAACATGTATGACGCAATGGACATCGTCTCCCAAACTCATCTTAGTCTTGACTATTATCATTACAGACCGAAAAATGTCCCAAATCGCCATTGTAGGTGGGCATGGAAATGTGAGCATTTTATAGAATGTCAAAACGAAAAAAGAGCTGATCATCATTGTCAGGTTTCCATGCGACTTGCTCGCCTTCTAGTTACACAAGGCAGACAAGTATTCTCCATCATCCGCAACCCAGAACACTCCAAAGAGGTAGCTGAGACAGGCGCAACACCATCAGTTCTGTCTATTGAGGACGACTCAAAAGAGAAGTTCGCTGAGACATTCGAAGGCAAAGACATCGTATATTTCTCAGCCGGCGCGGGTGGGAAGGGTGGACCCGAGCGAACGCGGAAGGTGGATTACGAAGGCGCTGTAAAGGTTTTTGACGCAATAGAACTCGTCAAAAGCGCGAGGCCTAGGCTCATCATGGTCTCCGCTATCGATATCAGAGATCCTAATACTATCCCTGCGCATTATGTATGTGACTCCGATACTGTCTTCCGTACTGTCTTCCTAATGTCTGCAACTTATGGTTCAGAACGAGGAAGACAAGGCCATATCCGAGAAGATGCGTAAGGCGATAGGAACTTACGTGCAGGCGAAGTACGATGCAGACAAGAACCTTGCGCAGCGCACGGCTTTCAAGTGGACTATCCTGCGGCCAGTCGGGCTTACAAACGGTCCTGGGACGGGAAAAGCTACCGTAGGAAAGGCACACCTCAACCAAATCTCCGTATGTACTGTTTGCCTTCTTCAGTTGTTCCAGTCACATTTCTGAAATGAAGTCCTTCAGAGAGATGACGTAGCTTTGACCCTTGCCCTCCTCGCGGACAGGCCAGATGCCGCTGGACTCGGAATCGACCTTGGAGGGGGTGAAGCCGAAATTGAAGGTGCTTTGGACACATTCATCAAGAAGGGTGAATCGGATTTCTTGGGGTGAAGGTACGGGTTCCCGACCGAGTGAATTTGAAGCAGAACTCAAGGCTCCTGTGAAATCAAATATACTGTCAAACGTAGCCGCACTGTAATTGTATACAACAGCAGATTGCTGTCGAAGTTTTATCATCTGACCTGAATTACGAGGATTTCTCCTAACAGCAATGAGAAGGAGCGTAAGTCCTTTTGGTGAGTGTATGCGCCGGCCATGAGAACAAAATCATATTCTCACGCTCCGACCGTCGACGCGTCGACGCGTCTTCCCACTTACATCGTCTACCATCCTAGTTTCCAACGCTACGGTTTGAACAATACTTATGCCTTCTAACGCGACTGCAAGAAAGTCGGGGAATGCGACAAGCAAGAATGTGAGGAATGCGAATCCCAAGAAGACCGGTACGACAGCGATGGAGGACACCGACCCAATCATGCATCCTTCACAGTCCAGCAGCGACGACGGGTGCGCGAAGTTTGATATCCTTTTCCCCCATAGCTATCTTATCACCTCCTGCTGCTGTTCAGGATGATGGCGACGATCGCGCAGCAAATGCAAGGTGAGCATCTTCCAACGCGTAGATGCATCATGCCACGACCTCAGCGTGTTTCGGCCCAGTGTCTATGGAGAAGAAGAAAAAGGAGAAAGAAGTCAAGTTTCTTCAGACAGCTCAAGTCGAGCTAACCAGGAGTGTGCGTCCTGTGCTGTTATCTTCTTCTGATATATACGGTATACTGACTGTACTCAAAGCTCTCGGAGAAGGCACACGACTTCGCGGATGGCGTCGCAGAAATGTTTGTCTAGCCTCTTTTTCCTGAGCTGTTGCTGTGGACTAGCGGACCACCTCAACAGGGATAAAATCTTCTCCGACTTTCAAGACGCTTACGCAGCAAACGAAGACCAAATACGAAAGCTGTGGGATGCCATACTCAAGGAACAGCTCAGGCTACAGGTCCCCATTCCGGCAAAACCCTTCGTCAAGTCTCGGAATATTAATACATCTGTTAGGTTCTCATTGAAGAAAAGCAAATGGCTGTGGCGGAGCGCGAAAAGCGGCGTGAAGAGGAACACATCCAGGCGCTGACGCACGGTCGCAAGGCGTGCGAAGGTACGCCGTCTCTCAGTTGCAATGAGCTTCCAATAATAACTCATAACAGAATTCCAACGACTGATCGATTCTCTTGATCCTCACTCCGAGTCTACTCACGCCTAGTCTTGCCCCGCTCTCTGCTCTTGGTCTGTCTTCGCTTGTAGCTCGCAACTCTTTCCGATCTGTCTTCTCGCTCGTTCGCCTGTATCGATACAACACCATTTTTATCCTCTGCCTCTGGTCTCTATCCTCTATCCTCGAAGCTAGTATGTCTTTCCTCGAGTCCCAATAAGTGATAATCCACTTTCACGCGCATATATGTTATTGCTGCTATTTTCAAATTTCCGCATGAATGTCGAAAAATAAAAATTTATATTCCGGCCCGGTACGAATCTTCATAAAGATGTAGCTTCCTTAACACCGCCTATACGCGCAAGAATTGCTGACAAAAGTGGAAAGCAAGGCGAGTCAAGTTCAGTCAACACAGCAAGAAGTCGGAAGAACTGATCTGCAGAGAATCGTTCGAAACAGCTGCAATGAATTCAAGACTAGACCTTGAACACGGGGTTTGAGAGAAACATTTACGAGTCTCACATGACGCGGCTCAGAGCTCTACATCTTCCTTGATCGTGGATTATGACAGGCAGTACGCCATCACCGGGGCCGGTAAGTACATGTGCTGAATGGTCATTTTGCTTCCGTCGAACGAGAAGACTTGAGGATGAATGCCCCAACGTCCTGGTGATCTTGCGTATATTTATCCTTCCGTCAACTAAATTATGGAGCATTACAGATATACGCTCGGCGCTCGTTCTGACTGTTCTTCGAAGGTCCGAAACGAAGTAAAGAGAGGATGACATGTTTCTGCAATTCCAGGAGTGCCAACTGTTCTCCGATAAATCTCCAGTCGAGTACTTAAATGAATTTTAGCATCAACATTATCCGGAAGCTTCAGCAGGACACGACACCATGTTCTCTTTCACTGTCCTGTCATTTCTTGCCCTCCTGCTCACCGCTCATTGTGGCGCTGCTCAACAGCCCAAAGCCTGTCCTGCCCTGCCGAGCCCTTTACCAGCGCCGACCGAGCTCCCCATCATCGAAGCCCTCCCTGACCCCTGGACGTTCTTCAACAACAAGTCGCTCTTGTCGCCTGCCGATTGGGAGTGTCGAAAGGCCGAGCTCAAGACGCTCGTGCAGGAGTACATGTATGGTTACTACCCGGACCATTCTCTTGAAACCGTCACAGCTGTGCGCTCTGGGGATGCCTTGTCCATAACTGTCGCCGTCGGCGAACAGTCGGGCACCTTCAATGCAACGTTGTCGATGCCCACGAACGTGAATGCGAGCGCAGAAAACCCAGTGCCCGTCGTGATTAGTGCGGGCGGTGTAAACAATACGGTCTTCCTGGGCTCGGGTGTTGCGCTGGCAACGTTCACCGTCACCGACGTCGCGGCTGATTCTACCACGCCCGGAGGCCCGTTCTGGGATCTATACTCTGGCGAAGACATTGGTGGGTTTGCCCTATTTCTTGTTGTTTGACGGTATTTCCTCATGCATTGTCTTTGTCTTTGTAAGGCGTTATAACTGCGTGGGCGTGGGGATTCAATCGTGTCCTTGATGCGATCATCCAGACGGTACCAGAGTTCGACCAGTCTCGTGTCGGCGTCATTGGGTGCAGTCGCGATGGGAAGGCTGCTCTCGCTGCCGGTATTTTCGACGAACGAGTATGCTAATTGTTTATCTTATTTATTGGTACCATTTTTGATACTTGTTCATAGATCACGCTTACCTTACCCATGTCAAGTGGACTAGAAGGGATTGCTCCTTGGCGCTTCCAATTTCAAGAACGTAAGCCAGCATCGAAAGAGTTCTATAACCTGACTTTAGCTGATATTGTGATTACCGACAGTGGGCGAAAATGAGAAAATCACGAATATCACGGGCTACGCCCCGTACTGGACTAACACGAATCTGCTCAAATTTGTCAACAACTCGCACCAGATCCCGTTCGACGCGCACTTGAATGTTGCATTAGTCGCTCCAGTAAGCAAGCACAGTGATGATCGAGTAATACTACCTTGCCTGACTCAATTGTTTTCCAATAGCGTGCGATAATTTGGGACGAAGGTAAGTTTTACTGCATGCCATGAAAAAAAACCACGCATCTCATTGGCTGGTTAATCTACTTATCACAGGCACGGTCGACTACTGGGTTAGCATCAGTGCGCTTTGTTATAAATTAAGTATAAACTCGAATACTCTTTTAGACCAATCCGGAGGGCGAAGCTCGCGTCACCTTCCCGGCGTCGAAAGCGGTGTACGATTGGCTCGGCGCGAGCGACAAAATCGGGGTAGCAATTCGGAATAGTAGTCATTGCGATATCTTTGGCTAGTAAGTCTACTTTGACTCGGCCTGCCTTAATACTGCACTTGACAGCTGACATTCTGTAGTACCAACATACAGG
Organism: Phellopilus nigrolimitatus; assembly: GCA_021029095.1. Classification (NCBI taxonomy): domain Eukaryota; kingdom Fungi; phylum Basidiomycota; class Agaricomycetes; order Hymenochaetales; family Hymenochaetaceae; genus Phellopilus; species Phellopilus nigrolimitatus. The sequence goes on along the minus strand of JAJOHG010000375.1, from coordinate 10,714 downwards.
CATTTATGCTTGAGCAGTTCTTCGGGACGCCTACTGACAGGAACTACTCCGATATATCGCCTTATGCGCCGTTTACCTCAGCCTTCCCATGGATCGATGAAGCACCTGGAACGAGTTCTGCTTGAACTGTTGTGCTGTGTAGAGCAAAACAAATAGGCTGTTGTCGCACTTACAGCTTTCTTTACTGTTTTTCTTGTGAGAGAGCTGAAAATAGAGACAGTCTTCCTACCTTCAGCGCTCGAGCAAAAGAGAAAATCACACAGACGTTTCGGTTCTTGCTCTTAAGATGAGCTTAATTGACCTCGCCCAATATTTACTGGCACATCAAAATCCACCTCGGAGACGAGGTATGTTGCACAATGAGCAAGTTGAAGTATTCGCTCAGTTACAGTCAAACAAATATGCTACTTATCCCGGTTATGGAATATCTTACCGATCATTTCAATATGAGTGCTAATTGGGGTACACTTTAATACATAAGTGTCCTCTTTTTCAAGCTCTACTTCCCTTGTTACCAGCATTTCACTCGAGCTTATCATGTTAGGGCCTCTTCGCTTGTCATCTGATATAATCGTGTTGCTCTGTTGTGTTACTACTGCGCTCTGTGTCGAAAGACGGAGTACGGTCGATCCACAGCTCGAAAATTTAACGCATTACACCAAGTATGCCTTTGGTGCCTATTTGCCTCTCTGTTCCAATCCGCTCGGCAACACACTTGTCCGACAAGTGCGTGTTTAATTCTCACATCCTCCTGCGCTTTAACCTCAACCGCCTTCAGATAAATGATGAGGATACTGATACTCAAGGATTCATCGCACGAGATGACTCTATGAAAGAGATCGTTGTTGCTTTCCGCGGGAGCTCTTCACCGGTAGACTTTCTAACAGGTACATGCGTCGCCATTCCCAATGAGAAAGTTTATGTATCTCAACATTCCACACCCTAGACTTCAACAGTACTCTCATACACTTCGATTCACCAGGAGTCGATACTTCTCTCACAAACTATGTTGAGGCACATCGTGGTTTTCTCGAAGCATACAACAGCGTCGCGCCGATTATCTTGTCGAACATAGTCGCGCAGCTTCAAGAATATCCGACATACTCCCTTGTGTTGACTGGGCACTCATTGGGAGGGGCTCTCGCATCGCTCGGCGGCATATCGCTCGCCACCAACTTTCCCGGGAAGTCTGTCAGGGTATACACCTTTGGCCAGCCGAGAACAGGAAACGACAAATATGCGGCTCTCGCAGAGACATTAATCGGTCCAGATAATATCTTCAGAGGTTTATCTTCATGTTTGCATTGCTAGCGAAGCCACACGATTGAACTTTAGTGTCCAGTTGTCAACACGTTTGATGGAGTTCCAACCATGGTCCCCAGATATCTAGGATACCAGCACCAGTGAGCACTCTCATAGGATGCGTGCTTATAAAGGAAAGACAACTGACCAGTCTGTTCATCAGCTCAACGGAATACTGGTTCTTCCAGGACCCTTGTGAGCACATATTTGCTCCCTATTCCACTCTTTTTCATTCATTCATTCTTAAAAAATCTCAGCAAACGACGCTAAAAATCTCAAAGTTTGTTCTGGTGCAGAGGATCCGAACTGTAGCGACGCCATTCCGTCAGGCGGAATCAACCTCCCCCATTTCACTTATTGCGGCAATAGTAAGTCAGTCCTAGAATATTTTACGTAAGTGCGTCGATGATTGCGTTAATCGTTTTTATTTGTTGCACACAAACGTAGGACTTTATCAGACGACTATCTGTCCTGGTTAGTCGCTCTTGTTCGGACTTGAAATATTAGATGTTACGTAGTAATGAATGGATTCTCATATCGTACTATACAACTGTAATCCGGCATTCAGTGATAAGACATTTTCAACTAATATGAAATCCGCATTTCAACCCGTATCACCAGTTACTACTTCGTGTAAGTTGGCTTCGTCGATTGAGTTCCTTCACGACTCAGTAGCGATGATGGTTTGGTATGGCACGGGCCCATTAATATGCATGCTATCTACCTTGTATGCGCCGTTCGTCTTCGCCGCATGTTCTTTCATACGCTCAACCTCCGCGATGATCATCGAATCCTTTCCGGCACGCGTCCTAGGCGTGTAGCGACGTCGTTTACTCGCAATCTTCCAATATTTTAGACTGGAAAGGTCAACGCCACTTGCTTCGAGCGCGCGGAGAACGACAAGTTCCGTTAGCGACTATAGAAAGAGAAAACAATTGAGCTTGCGCTGCAAATCTATAACTGAGAGAAAGTCACATAGTCTCTTGCATTCTCCCTTGCAAAGTTGAGTGGTTCCTTCAAGGTCACGGGGGGATTAGTGATAAAGCGCGGAAGACGCAAATAATTCTTTGATGCAGAATGAGGCTAAAAAGAAGGAATTAAACCATAGATTTAAGGGACAAATAAGGAATTACGAGACATTCGTACCATGAAGGGGTGACAAATGAACATATCTCCTGCTTTCCCAGTCAACTGCGAGAATAACTATTAGCTCAAGAGCTTACTAGCTGAAGCCTACCTTACCTCAACGAATTCCTCGCAATGATTTATGTCGCACACCGTTCTTGCACCAGTCTCATCCACTGGGAAACTGTCAGCACCTTCGGGATGGTCATAAAGCCTTTATGGTCCGATGCCCGAAGTCAGTCAATGAGTAACGGAAGATACGATTCTCGATACAATTCGGAAGCATTAGAAGCGATTCTCCTCCCTACATCGCCTGTCTGTGAATAAATAAAAGCTCACCATTTAACGACATTCTTCACGCCATCTGGTGCGATGAAGGTGCCTCCCGCTCGAGGAACGATGTCATTGTAAAGTACTATGACGGTCAGGCCCTGCTCGCCTGAATCGAGGAAATGCGTAAACCTAAACAGTGCGTGATCGTTTAGTCCGGACTCCATCGAAGAAGAATTGACATGGTGCATGGCGAAAGAAACCACACCAATCTCCATCTCTGATAGAATATGTTAAATCCAAACATTTTTGATAGTATTTCGAACTACTTGCATATGCCAATTTCCAAGCAGACGCGGATCCACGCTCTCTTTCTAGAAAGACAAAGACTATTCATCAGCACTTCGCTGACCCGGAAGACTTGACTACTATATACACTCACCTTCTCCCACTCGGGGGTTCCGAGATTGCAGATTAAGCTGTCGCCACAGCTCTCGAAGAGCGTGCGGTCAATGCGTTCTTCTCCTCCCAAGATTTCGCCTTATTATTTTATTTTAGGCAAATGAGTTATATTAGACCTTTAAGAATGAAGCTGCGTTGGCGACTCACAAATGGCTGTCCATCCCTTCGGTGCAAAGTCTTTCGTAACGATTTCCCTGTGACGAGGCATATGGATCTAAGGAAGGCACATACATGTGCATACGGATGAAACTAAGCATGTTCGTCCAGAATCCCTGAGAGGGAGCGGGGGAAGCATATTAGTATTACCTTCTCCTTCTCCCACGTCGACTTGTCGTTGGGGTCGTATCCTAGGCGGACCCAGACATCATCTGAGAAACGCTTGATGTTCTCCGCGGGAACAGCAGTTTCAATCCTGACCCAGCCTTTCTCAAGAAACTGCTGGCGCAGCTCAGGAGTCATGACTTCATATTTCTCGATAGCCATGATGAGTGTCTAGTGAGTATAAAGGAAGCAAATGCAGGTATCTGGAACCAAGAGGAAAGATATAAGCCCCGTGTCTACTCATACTTATACTAGGACACCTGCGAGATCAAGGTTAGTGAATCTAACCAAGAGAAGCAGATCTAACACCGACTTCTTCCCGGAAAGCGTTCAAGCAGCGACAAAGTCATGGATAAACGTCATATGACTCCTGTTAAAAATACGTGTGGCGAAACTTCGCAAGTTCGAGTAGCTCACGCGACGAGCTCCATGTCATAGATGGCGCATATACGTAGATAACGAGCGAACCCCGGGTCTTGAGACCTGAGGTCCTCGCGTGATAAGGTAGGAGGTATAGCCGCGCTACGGCCAACACGCCTTGCATATACGTTTTCACGTAGATGTTTGGTAGAAAAATGAGATTAGAAAGTTTATAGCGCGTTAGATTATCGTATGCAATCACGCACTTCAGCTCGGAATCAACTTTATCATTTTGTAACTATTAATTGTCATCCTACTGTCCTTATTGACTGCACAACATTGCACTCGGTTCGCCCCGCCTGCTTCAAGCCTTCCGGTACGGAGCATCCTTCAATAAAGAAAGCTCCTTTGGTGTGAGAGGTATCGGCGAACCATATATATTTATGTACGGCCGTTTATGCTGGCCAATGCGGACGAGTGCGAAACTACCCCTGAAGTTGTCCGCAGGAAGAAACAGGGACTGGTGCTCAAGGGTGTCCATTAATTCTGCCAGAGCCTTTTTTCCGAACGAAGAGGGACCAGAGACATGGTAAACGAGTTGCACCTCGTTGTGCAAGCATACATTGCGGAAACTGGCTCTGCAGATGCCATTGCCTTTCCAGCTGAGTAGCTTCAAGTTGTGCTTCCCAACAATAGGATAACGCATCCACTCCGCGCGAAATGCGCGGGATATCAGTCGGAATTTTCTATAGTCCGAGATGGTCAGATAACCCATAATATGCAGGATAATGTCCATAGGTAGAACTTTATTCGTAGGGCCTAAGTCCACCATAGCCGCATTTTCAGCAGGCGGACCGTACGTAAACTTCTGCGCGTCAACATCGTTTCCCGAATAGGGCTGGAGATAATGTGCAAGAAGGCTGAAGGCTGAACGTAGCTTCTCGGCAGCCTGCTTTCCATACTTGAGCGAATCGAGCACTGGGATAGGTTCACTGCGAGAGACATCGTCGCCATCTACTGTGATGACCATGACATGACGCACAGACCAGAGCAAGCCCACACATTTCTGGAGTTTCATCTTGCGAACACGATCGACGAAAGCCCCGATTTGCGCCATAAGGTGCTCCTTAAGCAGAAGAACCCGGTGTGCACACAGGACAACCATGCATCCCCTGAACCAGTAAATCAGGGCGTCCGTTTTGCAATTCAGGACGAACTCTGGTGTAGCTGGAACGTATGTCGTCTTCTTGTTCTTTCGCGTAACGGCGACTTTAAGGAGCGGGGTGGGATCTTCGTCTACGGCGAGGGGCATTAAGTGCGCGTGGTTCGGCGCTGCAGCAGACAAGAGCGTCATCGCAGGAACTTTGAATGCTTTGTCTTCCGGTGCGAACTGCTCGAGATTCGATAGCTCCCCATAATTGTCTTTGACAAGGCTGGTGGCGATCATGATCGCCAGCTCTTGACTTACGATCTGCGCCTCGGACATCCACTCAGATTCATCGATAATCGTAATCGAGGAGTGGAGTTCTTTGTACGCGGTAATACCCTCCGGTGAGGGAGTCGAGTCAGGGCGCAGCTGGCAGAGGTATTTAGAGGGCATCATCGGATCTTAACACCGTGTGTTGCTGCCATCGACGTATAAGTACTTGATCCATTTCGTCCCGCGCGTCCCGCCCCCGCGCGGAATGTTGTTCAACCTGAAGTGTGCAAAGCTGTCGACGCTGAAAGCTAGCCTATCGAGATCGATGGTGTATGTCGCCAAAGACCATAGGTGGGTTAGCGGCAGGCCTCCGATCAAGATGGAAATCGTCCTCGCGAAAATCGTCGCCAGCCGCTTCGATCTGGAGCTTCACCTGTTCGCGATGGTTTTTTATATATTCAAGCCATTCTGTAATCAAGTACTTGAGTAAACGAAACACTCCTCCCTCTTCATGGACCGACTTTTCAAAGACTTTTCGTCTCGCGGGATTGAAACTATCAGAGCATGCCCTAGGCCGTCCGGGTAACTGTCGAAGTGGTTGTAACTGACATAGTACAACCCTGTGTATAGAGAAGTGCAAATTGTCAGAAAGCAGATACATTCTGCCGCGGTTAAAAATGGGATTACAATACCTTTGTATCTATATGCTATGAGCCCACGTGTTCCCATCCCTGTCGGTAAGCTGGAAGTTCAAGAAGTTTGAGCAACGAAGATCTGAATTTTGTAATTAGGAGCAAGAGAGGAGAGGTTGGCTGTCGGTGGCAGCGCGCTTTCTAAACGCCAGTCGTGGGAATAAATGTAAATAATGTTCCTAATTAAGACAATGACGCAGCTGGCGCCGCGTTTTTTTTTTTTTTGATTTGCAAAAGCGAATTGATGAGATAGCCAGTCCTTGTACACGAGAGTTATAGCGACAGTAGATGCAGCCAAAAATACAGTAAATTGATACACAGGATTGTCACAGTATCCGTCATGACGAGGAAGTAGGGAGTATAAGAAATCGAGAACAAAGTAACACCGGGGTGCCTCCAGAATACTGCGGCAGCTGGTCGTGGCTCGAAAACATGTCATTTGATGTCGTGTGAGGAGGCCAGCTTATGTTTGTGCTTTCAGACGCTTTGTCAGACCCGAGCTCGAACCAGGGCATCCATGCATAAACGTTCGCGCCCTCAGTAATCGCCGCTCCGGAGCCTATTAGGTGCGAGTCGTGGCTCTGCGGCGCGAAGGAGAAAAGTACCGTCTGCTCAGCGCCTGGATCACCACCTTCATGTTTCGCACCAGAGAGAACAGGATTGAGAACCTCACACAGCGCAAGGACGGAGCGAAGCGAGCCTTCCGAGCGCATGCGCACATTTGCAACGCGGGAGATCTGGAGCACGCGAGTAACGCGCAAGCAGAGGTCTGGCCGAAGACGACCCGGGCGAGATAGCGACGCAGAAGCGCGAGACTCGAGCTCCTTTTGCCAGAGTGTGAAGGAGGTAGAAGATCGACCCATGAGACAGTTCGCACGTTCTGCGAGCCCATTCCTATTGAAGCTTCAAAATTAATATCATATTGCATGAAAGAAGTGGTACACGCACCATTTGAATCGCTTTTTCTTCTCATTTCCCTTCTGTGGGCTGACGAGCAGTCCACGCTCTAGCTCCAGCGTCTCCCCAGTCATCTGACTCTCTCCGTCGTCAACTTCAACGTTTAAAGGTTGTCCCAGTGCCGTCATCGCTTTCATTTTCCTGCGTTCTCCAAAATCAAACTTCGGAGGAGCCAGTGGCTTCAGTTCAGTAGACGGCTCTGCCGCGAGAAACTCAAATTTGGGTTTAGGTAGAGCATGGAAGGGGACGACTTTGCGTGCCGGAGTCGTCAGATTGGCAGAGAGAACATCCGAACGATGGATCCGAGAGGTCAGCGGCGTCGTCGAGCTGTCTGAATCTACGCGTATAACTGGCGGTACCATGCAAGACCTTAAGGGAGTCGTCTCTTTCCTGTGCTTGGCGGGTCCAACATCGTCTGCTCGCGGTATCGGCGGCCTCAATCCACGGAGCGGGGCTTGCACCTGAAAAGTCCTGTCAGACTTCGGTCGAGCGGGAGTAGTCGTTGATATCGTTTCAAATGCAGAGAAGATTTCTTTCGGGTCCTGTCTCCGTGCTTGAGGTCTGCTCCCCCCAGCTGGAGACGACACGGGCTTTGCTCTGAAACCGCTGTCGGAAAAGAGATCACTAAGCGGTGCGGACCTCGCACTAGTACTCTTGGGCTTTTCTTGTGCATCTGTTCGTGGCCGTTTCTGAAGATGCTTGCTATGTAAAATCCACACGAGCATGTATGGAGCACTTACATTTAGAACAGTGCCCTCTCCAAAGGCCTGGGGCCTCTTGTTGATTGGTCGCGTAGTGGGTATCATTTGGGATGTCGAAGAGCAATGATTTCATGCCACAACTTGAGTAAGCAACGTGTTCCCACGAATACAATCGTAGGTCGTGTACTATCGACGATCGTATCCCGTCTTCAAGTGCGGCTTTGGCTCAGAAACTTGAAAATGAGTTCCTTTATCCCTCCATACCCTCCTTACGACCCTTCAGATGAGAAAGGGTTGGTTCTTTCTTAGCGACAATTCGGAACGGTCAAGAACAATAAGCTGACGATTGACTGAACGGCGGTCGCCGTCTTTAAGATTCTCGTTAGTGCCTGTTCCCCATACACTTCCGTGAATTCATTTCGCGGACTGAAGGCTGATTCTTCAACGATTGTCTACAGCTACGAGACCGTTGTATACCGTTGGCCTATCATCCTCACCAAGCTCATCGATCATATCCATAGAGTCAACCATGAAATCATCATGCGTGCCAACAATTCCGAAACCAAGGACGTTGCTTGGGAGGAACGAGTAGAAGAAGGAAAGGACATCATAGGCAAGGTCAGTAAGCTAAAGTATGAGATGTCGAGAGACAAGGTGTTACTGTATGCATTGAATCTCTTGGGTGCGATGCCGGGTAGCTGACTTGAATGTGAATCGCCATGCAGGCCGATCGAGCAAGATGGTGAGGCGGACGTCGAGACGTACAACAGTGAGCTCGCTGCTCTGGAGAACAAGGACAAGAACACTTGGTTTTCTTGTCCTTGGCTCTATGCAGAGTATGTTAATTTCCACTTCGGCATGCCGCAGACTGACCTTATGTCCACCCAGGTGCTATCTTTACCGTCTGCTTCGTTCGTGGTTCTCCCCGACGAAGCACTGGAAGCACTACGACCCTTTTCTTTCTGGGAAGGAGGACTCGTTCAAAGCCTCTTCGGCTGCAATCTATAGTGAGTGGCCCAGCTTGTTGAATCAATTCATGTAGTCTGAATCAGTCTTTTGTAGAGCTTGCAGCGACGATGCACGAGCTAGAGGAGACGAAATCTGACATCGAGTCGGACCCGTCAAAATTGGCAGTGCTTTTTAACGAGATGCTTCAAATGTGTCTCTGGTTCGTCGTTCGCTCGTTACCACGCTATCGCGCTTACGATAGAACTTTATGAAGGGGAAATGCAACTGTAAGACTGATTCAAGCGAGTTACGACCATATAATTGAGCGATGCCTTTTAGGACCTGTCGCTACTTACCAATCTCTCGCATGATGATATCTTGAAGCTGCAGAGCGTCGGGAAAGACGCGCAGGAGGAGCGGAAAGCGTTCATTCTTCATGACGATGAGAAAGGTGCATTCGCACATCTGAGCACGCTAAAAGATGCCCGCGTTGACTTCGTGCTGGATAACGGTAAGTCGTCCCATTAATCGTAGAGTCTTATTCTAATGCCGTCGATTTGAACAGCTGGCTTCGAGGTATGCTTGCAAGATATATTACTGATGAAAATATTCTGAATTAATTTCCAGCTCTTCACGGATCTTGTTTTCGCGGACTTTCTCGTTACTTACACGCCCTACGTCTCTAAAGTCATCTTCCAGTCCGTAGCATTTTTCTCTACTTTTATGTTCGCAGATCTGATACCTGACCGCCAGCCCAAAGTCTATACCGTGGTTCGTCTCTGACGTCACCCCGCCTGACTTCGGCTCCCTCTTTACCTCGCTCCTTTCGCCCACGTTTTTCCTGTCTGCTGCGCCGTCAGATGCGGACCGTGCGAATCTCACGGCTATGGTGCACCGCTGGCAAGCATATGTCGCCTCCGGCGCTTTTGCGCTGAGCGTCCCCGCCTCCACGCAGCTCGGTGAGCCGAATGCATTGTACAACTTTTGGACGACGCCGTACCCGTATTGGGAGCTGGAAGCGAAGGCCCCGCAACTGTACGAGAGTTTGAGGGAGAGCGGGCTCGTTATTTTTAAGGTGCGCACTGGTGTTGCCTGGGTTTGAGATGGGGCTAAGGCGACTATTATATTTGCAGGGCGATCTGAAGTAAAATTATTTATTTATCTCGATGCCCACAGTTGACTTATGATTCCCGTGCACTGCACGCTGCAGTTACAGGAAGTAGGTGTCTATGTTTTCATTGATACGTGATGTCTCATTTTTCTCGATACACAGATTAACCGGCGATGTTAGCTGGCCCGTATCGACTCCAGTCAGCGAAGCGATAGGCACGGAATTCGCTGTCCTGATGGTGGCGCTCCAGCTAACATCCACATTTTTATACCTTTGTCTCTCCTAGGTCCCCTTGCAGGCGCCTTCCCAGTCCTCAGCCTACGCACGAGCAAGGCGGACGTTGTTGTTGGCGTGGACCAAGCACGAGCCGATGCACTCGACGTGAGCGATGAGAAGTGGCGCGTCAACGGAAAGTGAGTGGACTCTAAAATCACCTCTGCTCATCGACCTAATTACGTCTTGTCGACCAGGTATGCGATGATCTCGTTCGTTCAGCGCGCGTCGGCGTGATAAGCAAATATAGAGGAAAATACTAGTACAGCATAGAGGAAGGATATAAGATAAACCGCAGAGAATTGTAATTTTAGGTGTGTACATTGTATAGCCATGCAACGAAAGATGAGCCGCGGTGGCGGAGGCTTGTTTAAAGGATCAAACTCGACAGTATCAAGCCTGTATCTGATTCTGAACTGTGAATTATACGAAGACTTACTAATAGTAAAAGTATTAAGTAATAGTAATGCCAAATGAGTGTGTTGAACACGTGATTGTCGCCGAGGACAATGTCGTCGATCATTCGCCGTCCTATACGGAAGCAATTCACACATTCCACTACCTAATGCTGTATAACGCTGAACTTCAGCCAGAATCTGCCAAAGAGCTCGCATCCTTTTTCCTGCCTTGTTTTTCACCCTTGTGCTCTGTGATGAACACGAATGACCTGGATGCGTTCTATAATTGGCTGCCGCTCACTTATCTCAAGTAATCAAAGAGATAACGCGCAGTGTGCAAAATTTGCAATCTAGGCAAGCCAGTTTACTTATCT
>JAJOHG010000374.1:0-24850 GCA_021029095.1 Phellopilus nigrolimitatus | reverse complement strand
AGGCATCCGTATCCAGTTTAGACTTTTACTTGTCTGGAATGCTATGTCAATTAAACGTGATCGCTCTGCTCACCTTAGCTATACTCGCAAGAAGCTCTGCAGTTCTCGATAGGCAGGCGATAATGCGATGCGGTTCCCCTGAAGTCGGAGATGAAGAAAAGACCGTTAGGCTCGGAGTAAGAGTCTCCTATTTTTCAATGTTCCTGTAGGCGCTTATTTTACTGATCGCGCGGCAGCGTGGCTCTGCTTCAGCCGATCCCCGGAAAAGCGATCCGATGATTGTGTCAAGAACGGCTGGATGGTTTAAGAACCAAACTTTACAATGCAATATGATGATTAAGCTTTTTTCTTCTTCCGTGATCAAACGCGACGCGCACATGGTCGAGAGAACTCTGTGCACCACCATCACGATCGACGTCGCACCGCTTCGTCTGCTCGCGTGCTTCACTGCTACATAGTATGACACTTGCTATCGGACCGAATAATCGTCAGCAACTCGTATGAGCTTGGGGCTCGCAAGTGCTTGGAGACGATTTTCTAGAAGTACTGGAACTGATAGTGACATGAACGATGGAATGCTTTCCTGTGGACGACGAAAAATCCGGATCTTACTTCTTTATTTTTCCGGGTTGGGGTTTGTTTCGCAATCCCACTCTTGCGTGCTCATCAAAGATATGGAAGAAAATATGATAATCTCGCGGTATACCCCCCAGCATCTTGTGCAGCATCCTGAAGTCAACGTGCATGCACACTTGCGACCTGATGCGCGACCATACCCCTTAAACCGTTGCTTTCATGGACCGAATAATCAAAAGGAGACCGGCTGTCTTGCTTCGCTTCTCTTCTCGTTCCACTTCGCTGCGCCTTCGATCTTGTTTCTTGGTGAACAGGATCTTTTTTTTTCGCATTTTCTCAGCCGCCTCTCGCCAGCGCCTATACTTTACTCCTGTGCGCCTAAACTTGAGATCAGACATCGTCGAATATCATCTTTTTGCTGCTGCTCTCACATACGCCAAGATGAAACGCAGAAACTTCCCAAGCTTTTGGACGCGGCTTCCCACGTAGACCTGGTACGGAGATCTCGGGGATTGTGGTCCATCGTACGAACTTATGGCTTCCGTTTTTTATTTTTTATTTTCGAGTAACAAAAGCGGTAAACGTTACGTTCTGTCTGGACGGCGCTTCGCTCGGCGCTAAAGACTTATTGAAAAGCAATTTTCTGGACATGCACTGCGCCACCATCTTTTTCTTTTAGAGAATGCGAAGTAACGAAAGGAAGTGGGACTCGGATGATAGATGCAGAGGGGGAAAAAAGAACACGAAAACCTCTGGACAAGAACTGTAAGGTACAGGTGAATTGATGCTTATTTATCAAGTAAGTTGTATTCAAGGCTCTTTCCCTTTTTTTTTTAACTCCGCTGTTAGCTCGTGATTGACCCACCTACTCTCAGCCGCAGATGGCCCAAAACAAAATAAATTCTTCAGTTCTGCACACCGACTCGGACACCACCAGTAACGAACACTGGCTTGCGCGTCTCAGCTTACCGTAAAGTCTCCCAGCCTCAGGTCCTACACTAAGCATGTACCACTTAGCCCATGGACAATTAAGTGCGTATCTTTCGGGTGGCGTATTTCTATTGATCTGACGATAATCTTCACGAACACAGCAGTATCGAAGGTCACATGTACTAGCCAACGTCGATTATGCCACCCTCAGGGGACTCTTGGCGCCACACGATAGTATCCCTCGCCGTGCGGGTGCCAGCAAGTCAAGGTTCTAATCTGCCCCTATCGAAGCGCCAGTGCATTCTCAAAGCATACAAAGCATACTCGGAGTTCTAGTTCGACCTGTGAAACCCGAGGCGGGAAGGAGTTCGAAGATATATTGTCGACGGCTTCTACTGCCGCGGCGGATAGGCCCCATGACGAGCATGAGCACGGATCTTCCTGGAGTTAATCCTCGTCCTCGAACGCGTGCGCCGGATAATCCGAGCACATTGTCATCTGCACACTGTCATCTTTTACAAGAAACGTGTTTATACTCACGGGGGATTTCTTGACCAGATCTCAAGATGTCGCTTACATTGCTTCGGGAGACACCAGCTCACTTCGATCTCCCAGGTCTTTCTCAGATTCTGCGAACCCGTTCATCGTGCTTTCCCATGCAATACATTCAATTAACGGGATGACAAAATGCACTAGCGCGGGGCTAATAAAAATCGGAATGCTTATAGTTCCTCGACGCCTCCGATTCGGACTCAGGCTCGGCATCCTCGGAAGCGGAACGGTGCCCCCACTGCATGTCTGCTAAGAAGAGCAAAAGAACAAAGGCGGCGCAGACTAAGTGGCTGGCGGCTATATTTTCCGCGCGTACACACCGGAGGATTAGCAGGACAGCGGCGAGCAAGGAATCGGATCGAGGCTCAGGGCGTCAAAGCCCAGATCCAGAGGCCAGATCTAGGTTCCAACAGGCGAGCTTCGTTCCGGACGAAATTGCTTAAGAAAGTTGAGTAAGTAATCTAGATGTACTTCTAGACAGCGGCTGCGAGTGACGGCGCTAAGAGCATTGAAATCCCAATCCGTGGTGAGCATATGCGTCCTGCTCATCAATTCAATAGAGCTGCATACTTTGCAAATGAACTATTCAAAATATGGTTTGTGACTGCCTTAAGGAAGAGAATGCATAGCTTAAGACAATCAGACCAAGAACAAATCGATAGTTTATGTCGACAAAGCATTGTCTTTGATCAAAAAGAATAAACGTTAGAAAGACACTGAAAATGCCATAAGTAAAGACGTTTTGAGTCCGGAAGTAAGCGCACATACACAAGAATACGAGCTAGATATTGGAATATCCGAGTAGCAACGTCCCCGGCCATTTCGGCGAAGGCGAATGTAGTAAACAACGTAATAACTAGGTAAGTGCATGAATAGTCAATCTGCATGCTCGTTTGCACGAAGAGTTCGAGGGTCCAACGGCCAAATCCACCACAGAAAAGGAGATAAAAAGTAAGGAGCATTATAAGGCAAGATCGTACGTCAACATTAAGGTCAACGTCTAACATGAAACCGAACGGAGCGAAATACGAAGTAAACAGATATAAAAAGGTAACCATTAGCCTGAAAATCCAAAGTATACCCAGATAAGGCACTGTGAAAGGGAGCATCGTGCCCACACGCGTCGAGTATCGTCTGAAACCGACACGATGAAAAATCCGACGAAGGAGAGACGAATACGCCGACAGACGCGTCGGGAAAAGAAGTCGACGCAATTATTTCGTTGCCGATGACAAGATGGACGGCGGGCGCTATGATCTTGGGCGGCGACCGCGTGTAGAGACGGAGAGCAAGGATGGCGAACAAGGACAGGGCCACGACTACGCAGCGTGTACTGGCAAACGGCGGAGAGTGAAGAGAACAGAAGAGAAGAGGCCTCAAATAGTCTGCAGGATTAAAGAAGGAGGCAAAAGCTTTAGACAGCCAACCGCTTGACAGTACTTTGTTCGTCTGCCTGTCCGTCCTCTTGTCTCCGCCTGTCGACGAAGATTTGCATTTGCCAATGCGCCAATAGAAATCCAAGTAGCCGCGTAAGAATAACCTCTGGATCAGGATATGCCACGGAAATAAAGGGGTGTAACAGAATGGATAAATTATGATAGGTCCGTCAAAGCCAAGCGATGGAGAGCCAATAAAATTTCATGCTACATCCGGACGCTAGCGCCGAAGATGGTTAGCTGGACGCAGAAGATCATCTCACAAATTGCGCACATATAGCGGAGAACCGAGCAGGGTCGCCTCCTCAAGCCATGGGCGCAGGCGTTATGAGCATCCGTCGCGCCAATCGCGCAGCGGTCACACTCCCGGTGCAAGTCGTTGTTGGGAGCGTCACGCCGTCAGAGTCCCATGGGTTCGGGCTAAGGGGGAAAAAATTAGCAGCGTCAGCCCTCAACGCCAAGTGCATCTCGATAAGGTACGAGAACCACGCACTAGGTGCACCCTGCGACCTCGGTCACGCCCTCCGCTGTGTCCGAGGCGTCTGCCCAGCCGTCGCCGACACTGAGCGTCTTCGGCGCAGCGGTGAAGGTGTCCGGAGGGAGCGTCGACACCGCGCCCGTTGCGGTGTACGTCGGCACAAAGCTCACGTCGCTGACGTCGCTGATTGTCGCCGGGGGCCACGCGGAGAACTCTGAGCTCACGCTCGCAACGATTGTGCCTGCGCCTGCACCGCCAGTCTGCCACGCGGAGTACGTCCCGTCGAACTGTACGCCGGACTCGCCGAGCGCGGCACATGCGCCGACAGAGTCGCGCGGGTCTTTGGGCATCCACCCGCCCTCGAGTCCGAGCTGGTACGACCATAGCGGCGCCTGCACGCTGTTCGTCGTAGAGGAGTTGCCGATCTTTACAAAATGATGAGTCAATTTTGTAGTTTAAATTAAGCAGAGGGTAGATCAACCTTCCATGTCCAGAAGAACCAGTTCTGAAGGGAGTCCATGCTGGCGAGGGCGAATTGCTGGAGGCCGTTCACGATCGTCGTGTTCCACTGGGTCGCGTCCATCCAGAAATTGCAGTCGCCGCCGTAGCTATGCGAAGTCCCGGGGATACCGTTGACGTAGAGCCCACAATCGTTGATCGCGTTGCTAAACTCGCCTGCAACGGTCACGCCGAAGGCGGTTTGACTGTCCAACATTGGTGTTAGGATTTGCTTCCGTTTGGATTTTCTGTTTTGAACACAACTACGAGACTCACCTAGTGTTGATACCCGGGCCCCACGAGCTGCACGCCATCGGAGGCCACGCACCGATAGGCTGTAAATTTGGCTGGCCGTCGAATGCGAAGTACGGGTGCGTGTCGAGATTAAGCCGGTCCGCGCCGGGCATGTAGTTCGCCCAGAGCGTCAATGGTTCAAAGCCGTCGTGCATACTGATGTATGCGCCCTTCCCTTCGCCAATGCCAGTAATCTCGCGAACCATATTGTACGCCTGGAGGTAGCTGGAGAACAAAAGCAATACTTAAAACAAAGAAGAAAGAGACTGCAGGTGCATGAAAGACGCACAAATGCGACATAGGCTCCTTCCCGATGACGGCTATGCGCGGCTCGTTGATAATGCTGAACATCTGGATGAGATCCTGGTACTCTGGCTGGCTGATGAACTCGGCGATAATTCGAATGTACCCGAGCGCGCGCTGCGCGTTCGCGTAGCCCATGACGCCGTCCATGAAGTTGATCTGGCCCTCCTTGCCGGAGTGATTATACCCGTTCTGCGAGCCGGGGATCGTGTGCAGGTCGAGGTTGATGCGCAGGCCGTACTTGCGCGCCCAGCGGAAGAGGCGCAGGATGTACTTCCAACACGTGCGCGCGAGGAACGGCTCGCCGGCGTCGTCCCACTTGTCGACCGCCCAGAACGGGATCGGGACGCGCACCCAGTTGAGCCCCGCGCCCGCGATCTGCGCGATGTCCTCCTCGGTGATGAACGTATTGTAGTGGTCCTCGATCTGCGCGAGCCCGCCGCCGGCGGAGGTGTCCGCGGCCATGGCCTGCGAGAGCGTCCACTCGTCGATGACGCCGTTCGCGAGGTACTTCTGGAAGAGCGCGGGCGCGATGAACGGCTCGAGGACGAACCACCCGCCGAGGTTGACGCCGTACACCTTGTCCACGCCCCACGTCCAGCTCGCGTTGAGCGGCGGCGTCCACGAGTTCGGCTGCGCGTTGTTGTTGAACGGGTCCGCGGGGTCGTCCACCCAGAAGCCGCCGAACTTGTTCACGTACGTGAACGTCGAGCCGTCCTCCGTCGTCACCGTCGAGCCGTCGCCGCCCGACGTCGCGAGATTCGACGGCGGCGGGTTATTCGTGCCGGCCGGATTCGGCTCGTTGCCGCCGTCTGCCGAACTGCCTTTCTTCCGCCCGCCGACGACAAGTCCCACGGGCAGCGCGACAGCCAGTGCGACGACGACGAACGCCGCGACGCCAGCGAGCCACAGCAGGCGACGGCGCCGCCCGCCTGCCCCTGTCCCTGCCTCTGCCGCTGCTGCCCCTGCGCCGGGCGCCTTTTCGTTGATCTCCGTGGCCCCCGGCTCTTCTGGCTCCTTCGGCGCGCCTGCGAGCTCGGCGGGCGCCTGGGCGAATGCCTGCGCCGAGTTCGCCGCCGACACCATCGAGTCGCGCGGGGAGTCCGTCATGCCTATCGACGGCGAGAGCGTGGAGAAGCGGTGCGGGTTGGGCGGCTGGAGCGGCGCGAGGGACACGAGCGAGTCGTTCGCGGACGGGAGCGACGTGGCGAAGGCGGCGCTGAGCTGGGCGTCGCGCACGAAATCCGCGCTGCTCGAGGACGGCGACGCCATCGTGGGCGGTGTCGAGGTGGGTCGAGGGCAAGGAGCTGAGAGCGCCCTCTATAGCTACATACATACATACATACTTATGCTGTAGCGGGCATACTGGGGCCGTACCATGCATTGCTGTACACGTGCTCGCGGCACCATCATTACTCTTTACCGTCGCATCCAGCCTAGCGCGTTGCGCCCGTCATCATCATCTTAGTCCATATCCTCCATCATCGGCTCGCCCTCTACTCGTTCAAGCGTACGCGGGCGAAGAGATTTTGCTCGCATTTCTCGCAATTTTATTCGAATTTAGGATATCATGTGCTCCCTTGGGCGGTCTGTTTCCCCGCACCCCACCGGCCGCACGCGCTCGGCACCCAATAGCAAGCCGTTTAATTTAAGAGTGTTTGATTTTCACTCGAGGCGGAGCTATATACCCGTGAGCACAACAGAAATCGACAATTCAGCATCGTACCATCTGGAAACCGAAGGAAAGACTGAGGAAGAAAGTCCACAAAAAGGAAAGAAAAACCTGCGTTTATAACTTCATAACATAGCGATCGAAAGCGACTGAAGTCCATCAAGAAACTGTGAAGCTTGACGACGTGCCTGTGAACGCGGAGATCGCGCCTCCCAGGAGCGCCTTCGCGTCGCCAAAGTACCGCAGGCGGTATGTCCCAGCTACAATATGACATACAGCCAGGCCAAAATTAGAACATCGCTCTCTGTGAGTGCGCTGTGAGCTTACCCGGCGTGCCGTCCTCGATCGTCCTATTCGGAAAAGAAGCGATGAGCCATTAAATCGAGAAGGAGGGCCAAACATAGCTGCACGCACCACGAGATCGTCACTGTGCTCGTCCCCAGGACCTGTGTTCGCAGGAAGTGGAGAGACGTTGCATGAGCTACGAACTTCGGCAAAACTAAGCACAGGAACGGCCACGTCACGCACCTCGTTATCGCGAACCCACTGATACGTCGTCGACGGGTGGGAGTCGCTCTTCACCGCCGTCCAAGCTCCGCTCACCTGCTGGTCAACCGAAAGGAACGTCCCTTCCAGCCTCAAGTTATTCTGGGTGATTAAATAAAGTAAGGTCCACGCGCCGTTTAGCAATCCGGTTTACGGGTTCGGCGCAGGGAAACGAGCAAGAGCGGAAGTGAAGACGCACCCTGGGATTCGCCCCGACAAACTGCGCCTGCACGGTTTGGCCCGCGCTGTACGATGCGTTCACGTCCGCCAGCACGTCGCCGAAGCTCTTGAAGATCGGCGGGTTGTCCTGGATGACGCCCGTCTACAAAATTTATTCACATGAGAAAAAAAAAACGCGAATCACGAGGCGCATGCCCGATAACAAACCTGAAGAGAAATAGCCTTCGACGTCTGCTCGGCAGGCGCAGCATCTGAAGCAGGCGTACCCGTCGCATTGGAGGCGAGGAAGGGCACGAGGCTCGTATACTTGTCGATATACGCGTCTAGCGTGACTGCAGACAGATGCGAAAATACAAAAAAGGCGAGTCAGCTGAAGCGAACAAGACGCGAGCTACGGGTTCGTTCGGAGAACCGGGCTACGCACAAGGCCCGAACAGCGTTGACGCGCCCTCGTACCGCTGCACACTGTACTCTTCGCGCGTCGCGATGTAGTGCGCGTACGTGTTCGCTGGGCCTGCGACGACCACGTACGCGTCGTCGCCGATGACGCCCTGTGAGATGAGCTCCGCGCGGACGGCGTTCCTAATTCATACATCAAGTACGAAGACTAAATTACGTCTGCAAGTGGAAATGGCTCACCGAATCCGCCGGCCGGACATCGTCGTCAACTCGCCGGGTATGACCAGGATGACGAGCTGGCCGACACGCAGCATCTGGATATCGACGGTTGAAGGGCTCCATTCATACGGCAAATGCGCGTAACCCTTGATTTTTCAGTCAGATTTCGCCTCCACAGCACGCAGGAATCGAGAAATCAAATTACGGTGTTCAGCAGGATCGGCTTAGGGTAATGACACGCCGCTTGCTCAGCATTAGGTTGCGGCGTAACGAATCCTGCGCAAACGAATCCGTGAGTATGAAACCTTCATATCGACGTGAAAGACCCATCTTACCTTTCACGATCTCCCAGAATGGATTCCTACATTAAAAATGAACATCGTTGTAAGGATAGTCGGTCGAATTTAGAACGAACAACATAGAAGAAATGGGCAACACGCACTGCGGATCCGAGGAATTATCTCCCTGTATGAAGTCGAATGCGCCCGGGCCGTCGCTGATCACCCAAGTCAGTAACCCACCATAGTCAGTAAAGCCCGCCAAGTTGAAAACAGTGCTCACGTCGTGCCACCAGCAAACCCGAAGCCTAAGATGAATTACTTGAGCCAACAATCTTGATGAGTATGAATAAACAAGAACCCACCCAGAGCAGGAGGACACGTCTGCACGGTCGTCCCATTCGGGAGCGTGAACGAGTGGAATGACCTATATATCAAAATTATTCGCAAATGAAATCAGTAATAAAATAAATAAAAGAGAGTCCTAGATGAGAGCGTTCCAATACATATACGTACATGTTGAGGTAAGTATGCACGCTCTTCACGGGGCCCGAGATGGCCGTGCGCGCCTGGCCCATGATCGTCTGCGCGGCCTGGAACTGCAGGCCCCCGATGATCTCGTTCGACGCAAAGTCGGAGATACGGAACCCGGGCCCGCTGTAACGCCAAACAGCCTTTAGTCTCGGTCGGTCTGCACGCAAATCCGCAAGATGCATGGAAGCCTCACCGGCCGTGGCAGTCCTCGGTCTTGTTCCCGCACGTCGAGTGCTCGAATTCGCAGAGCTGCCCGTCCCATGCCTCGCCCGGGCTCTCGCAGTATGCGCCGAGGCTGGAAGAAAATCCGTTTATTATTGACTTCGGTGAGCGCGAAGAGAGCACGTACGTGTTTGGACTGGTGTCGCCGACATTTGCTGCGTGAAGTATCGATTCAGACCTAGCAAGACGAGAAAAAGACCATATTTACCTTGGACGAAGCCAGCGACAAAGGAAGTGTTTCCCGGCATCGCGTCCGGTTCGACCATATCTGAGAACACCATGAGTAAAACGTAGAGACGAGTCGCGCAGAACGCACTTTCGTATAAGTACGCCGCCATACCCTTGTTATCCGCGCTAACAAGAGTGTTGTTCTCGTACAAGCTCGTCCCGTGCACCGCGAAGAACGACAAGAACCCCCGAGCATTCCCATCCGCGTCGTCGAACCGCACGAGCGTCATGTCCTTGTCCTGGTCGTACTCGTACAACGCGCGCTCGTCCGCGGGGTTCTGGAGATACGAGTACGGGCTGCGGTTGAGATTCCCGTCGACGATGGACGTGTTCCCGATGCTGAGGCTGCCGGGCGCAAGGCTTGCGTGCGCGCGCTGCGCCGCGCGGACCGAGCCCGCGACGATCGCGGCCGCGGACTGGTTGACGTACCCGAGCGCGGTGAGCTGTGGGAGCAGGTCCTCGAGGTACCCGCCGACGCCCGAGTGCTGGTGCGTGCCCACGAACGCGATGTTCTCGTTCGTGTACACGCCGGGGAACTGCGCGCCCAACTCGGCCACGATCGTGCGCCGCACGCCCGTGTCGCCCATGGCGATGTCTGCCATTCAGTCGTATTTAGATAAGAAATGTTATGGGAGGAGGGAGGCGGTGTGTGTACGCACCTGAGTTGATTAGGAGGACACGGTTGGACGTGTCGGACGCGTCGGCGACGATGAACGCGCGGCTACGCTGCCGCATGTGCAGACCCGTGTCGGTCTGGGCGAGGCTGGCGTATCCCTTTTCATTCGACGCGTCGGTAAGCGCGTAAAAGCAAGACAGAGTGGGCACAATATATGTACCATCATGTTCGTCTCGACGACGGGTCTTTCATGATGTCAGCGCTGACACGAAAAAAACGGCACGTTCGTTGTTTTTGTTTTCTTTTGCTCACCCTGTAACATCACCTACGCCTAGCCCCAGCAAGTACTGCGCCTGAACGCCTGCTATACGCGACCCATGAGGAAACACCGTGCCTGTGGCGAGGAAGACAGTCAAACACACGAAGGCCCTCTGCACGACCTCGACGAGGGCCATGGTCATGTAGTGGACGCTGAAGACGAGGAGGGTGACGGAGGGCATAGCTGTACAATGCTGCAGCTATAAAGCTGCCTACTTTGTGTCAGAAGACAAGCGTCTATAAGATAGAACGGCAGGCTAGAAGTGAAGCTGCACTGACCACGCGCTCCGCGCTGCCTTCGCTGCAAGCAATGGGATTGTTTTGATGCCACTGAATTAGACAGTCGTTATAAGCTCCAAGGTAGGCAGGTGGGAAAGATTGATTGTCCGAGAAGCAGGATGCAAATGAAAGACCCGGCTCCAGATAAGTCCGGTTCTGCTCGTTCAGTAGCAGTCTGGTTTTGACGTGCTTGAAGATTGTGGCAGGTTTGAGAGTTTCTTCCGTGAATTAGAACCAGGCAGAGAGTTTTTATTGGGAGCGAAGCAACGTTTAGATCTTAGCGGGACACGCAGTCCCTTACCGGCTCTCAAAAAGCTATCACGTGACCATGCACCAAGTGGCTGTGTGGCTCCCCCGCCGTGAGAACTGATTATGATTGCTTGCTTCCTCTCTCCTCTTCCTTTTCTCCTTCGACGCTTGAACTTCTGATCTTAGCAAATAAATCTTGTACTTTTCCTGCAGATTTAAACTAGGTGTAGTGAGAAAAGAATTGGACTTACCAGCCTCACCAAAACGCATCACGTGACCTGAGAACTTGGTCCTTCCGTCAGGATGGCTTCAATGTGCAGAGAATGGCTAAGTAAATCAATGGTACCGGAAGCTAAAATGAAAGAGCTCAGAACAAGCCTTAGTCACACACGCTTCGCTGCCACCCTAATATGTGGGCACCCCACATATACAATCATGGTTTGGGCTTGAATTGGGTTCAGAGTGTGTTGTGTATTTGCAGGAGATGGCTAAGTTTAGTCTCGACCAACAACGTGCGCAGGAAATTAGAAGCACAAAGTGCATTGTCGGCTTTCTCCGGGACGTGATTGCCGATCATGATCAATTCAAATGCCGATCGCTGCCGATCCCGCGGATTTCACGTGCAACCTGTCTTTCTCTCCTGTCTGACTCTGAACAGCCCGCGGCCCTTAGACTCAAACACCGTATCTGCACGGCCCTCTACTGCAGTGACACTTTTTCGGGCCATGTGGCCTCGGACTCGGACTCGATTTGCCATCGTGTGTCGCTGACAAAGGCCGATTGACTGTCATGAAACATATAGGAGCCCGACGACGTCACGCGGTGCGGGTCGAGATCGTGGGCGGCACCGGCTTGCACACTGCATTTCAATTCCATGACAGAACGTTCGGGAACGCTCGGCCGCGGAGCCTTCTGCCCATTCTCACTGCGCAGGTTCTCGCCGTATGGCCGCCGGTACATGTATATATAAGAAGAGGCCAGCAACATAGCCAGCAACATAACTCTTCCATCGATCATCCCCACCCACCTCCTTCCCTCCCTCCTAGCCTACTCTCGAGCCCGCTCACGACATTCTCACGACCACGACAATGCTCTCCGCGCCGCGCGTCCTCTTCGGGCTCTTCGCCGTCCTCCTCTCCCTCTTCTCCCTCGCGCGCGCCCTGCCCCTCGCGCTGCAGCCGCGCGACGTCTGGGCGCCGCGCGTGACCTACCCGGTCCTCGGCACGGTCTGGACGGTCGGCGCGCGCCAGAACGTCACCTGGGACCTCAGCTCGGAGCCCAAGCAGATCACGAACCCCACCGGCCAGATCTGGCTCCGCAAGGACGGGCTGACCCTGTCCCAGGGCCTTGGAAGCACCCGTACGTCTTGTCTCGTTCTGGATCTCTTTGAAACGGTAGCGCTGACCTCGGGCTGCAGAGGATCCGTTGGCCTCGGGCTTCAACCTCACGGATGGACACGTTGAGATCACTGTCCCGGACATCGCACCCGACTCGGACTACGAGCTCGTTCGTGAGTACTATATGTTCCGTACGCTCCGACTGCCGCTTGGCGCTGACGCCTCTTCGCGCAGTCTTTGGAGACTCCGGCAACTTCAGCCCGAACTTCACCATATCCGCGGCATCGAGCGCATAAGCTGACGGTCGCTTTCGCCCACTCTAATCGCGATTCACGATGTGCGATGACTTCCCTTCACGTTCTGATGCAAGACTCCTGTGATGATGCACTCCTCCTTCACGACGACTCAACCACTTTTCACGTTTGGACTTTCCAACTGTACATATATTCTTCTTTTTCTTTGACACATGGGACACTTGGACACTGGGACGCTTATCCGTTATCGCGTTACTGTAAAAGCATGGATGGACTTAGAAAGGACTTCTAGTAGTTGTAGCTTCCTTGTATTCACATGGACATGTGCACCGGTAGCAGTAGTTCTGACCTTCGAATAATCGATCATTTACTGCCAGACCGATTTGAATTGTCGGCCTTCTAGGAGAAGACTCGTGATTGGGATAGCGCATCAGCCACATTCCTTTTTTTCCGGCAGACTCCGGTGTCTTATAAAGCAGCTTTAATTCATGTTCTCGTTCAGTGGGCTTAGTCGAGATCGCGCTGTACGTTGCAGAGATCGCGTCTCATCAACTTCATCGTCCATAGTATTTACATGTATATGCGGTTTGCGGGATGTTCCTCTAGTGCATAATTCTCTCTGTATCGCGTGTCTAATTTTACTGCATCGCAGCTCAAGCTCTTGGACAAGGCCGCATATGTTGATTCAAGTGCGGCAGAAAGGCAAGAATACAGCCCTCGCATAGAATATCCCATACATGTATGCTCTAGAGTGGTTTCAGAAAATGGGGACCGCTGTAAAGGTCATCTGTTGATACTTGGACCGTTGAAGAGGGAAGCGCCTATATAATAATACTGCGAGCAGGAGTGGCTGCAGGAAAGGCTGCGGCACGGTTCAATACGACGGTGGACCCGAAACAATACGAAACGACACGATGTACCCCTCTCCCCGTGAGAGCTAGCCGTGAATCGTGCAAGCCTTCGGAGTATGCAGGCCGTCTCCCTTCTCTTACTCTCATTTTCTCCGCGAAAAAAAGCCGGGACTTATGAATCCAGCAAATAAATCTTCTAGTCTTGCTTACAAAGATAAATAAAATCTGGTGAGAAAAATATCTGAAATCGCATCACGTGATCATATACCGATGGCTGTGTGACCCCCTCCGTGAGAACTGATCGTGATGGCATGGTCGTGACGGCCTGCTCTCACAGCCCTATACAAACCTCTTCCTCTGCACATTAAGGCATAAAAGAGCCCAGATTAAGCCTTAGTCACACCCATTTCGCTGTCCCTAATATGTGGACATGGTTTTTTCACAGACGGCTGTAACGCGGCCAAACGCAGCCGCAATAAGCACTCAACGTGCACCACTTCAATCTGGTCAAGGACACGACTCAGTCGCGCGATGTCTTTGTCTTCTGCTTTGACCTCTTGGCTTTATAGCTGAGCGATGGATTCCACCGCTGCTCGCCAGGTTCCTTCAGGTTCGCTACGTGATGACAGCAATAGACGTTCCCGCTGGAACATGGTTCTACAAGAATCTCTGGCGAATCTGTCGCATCTGGATTTGACAGGAAAGATCAGCAATACTAGCCCGGTTTTGAAGGCGCACGGGGGTTATTGTGATGTCTTCGTCGGAACCTATTCCTCCAAATTTGAGCATGAATCTGAGCATGTAATGAAAGTTGCCGTTAAAAGACTTCGTGTGCACGTCCTCGGCGACAGGAAATTTCAAAAGGTATTTTCTCTCTAGCTTTTTCTCGGAATCTGCATAGATGTATAATACTTTTCTCTGCAGGTACTAGCGAAAGAGATGAGCATCTGGTCAAACCTCCGCCACGTTCATGTCCTCCCTCTTGTTTACTTCTTCGAAGACAATAACTACCCATCTTTGGTTTCTGAGTGGATGGAAAACGGTACTGCCTTGAAGTACATCAAGGCGCATCCGAATTGTGACCTTCCGAAAATGGTGAGACCCTGAACGTCAATTCTTACACATAAATATCCCTGCTCTAACAGTGTTATTAGTAACAGTGTTATAATCCTGGCAGGTCTTGGGCATAGCTCTCGGTTTGGAATATCTTCACTCGAAGAATGTCATTCATTCTGATATCATACCTGTGTGTATTTGAAATTCACTATTTTTGATCTGGTAGTAATTACACCGCTCTTGCGATAGGATAATGTTTTAATATCATTCTCGGGCCATCCGCTCATATGCGACTTCGGAATTTCTCGTATGCTCTTCACTTCACGTATGAGCAGCTCTCTTACCGGAGACCTGAAGGGTACACTACGTTATATGGCAGTAGAGCTGCTTAAAGTAGGATCTGATGATCAGCTGTTGATCACTCATTCAAAGGAGTCTGATGTATGGGCATTCGGAATGACAGTCCTAGTGAGTATCACAGATACTTTCTCTAAAATCTGCTGTTCAATGACCGCCAAAAAATCAGGAATTGTTTACCAGAGAGCCACCATACTCCGATATCAAGCGCGATCTAGTAGTTTTGTCCGCAATAACGAAGGGAGATACCCCTCGTCTTCCCGAAGAATTTATTGCTAAGGATGCTCTCAATCTGCTCTTTATGCAACTGTGTCAGAAATGCTGGAAACCGGATCCGATTGAACGACCAGCAATACCCGATATAGTTGCCGACATACGTGAAGCATTGGAGCAAGACTTAACAGAGAGTTATGGAGGCGATTCTTATTCAAGTGAAAGCAAGCGCCTCATGTCTACATCCTCGCCTATCAGTATGACAGAAGCCATACATCCCATTGAAGGCACAGACTCGGATGCGCGACGAGGAATTGTGGAAGGAGATGTCAAGTCCATTGATATGCCCCGCATTCCCGTTGGCGTTGTTTCCTACAGTCCGAACAACAAATTGCCTGCAACCACTTCTCTACCGCCACTGTTTTTACCTTGGTCGCTTTTCCGTCCATCACCAAGGAGTAATGCATCCTTCACCACGCACGTACACTTCTACGATCGGCGCGATGCTGCGGCGCCTCATTTCGGGGCACCATTGCATCGTCCTGGGGAAGAGATGCCACCGAACGGCGGCGCAGAGCGCATTGTATATCCTCGAATTAACACGAACGCTCAATCTGAGACTCCCGGTCGCCGCGCTTATCCTTTAGGAACATCAGCTTATGACCCCCCGACAACACAGACTTTTGATCTGGTGGAAAAAAACGACCTGCTTCTGACCCGCATCCCGAGAAAGGCCATAAACCGCAACCCATGCCTTAGGTGTAGGGATAAGCGCGTGAAAGTAAGCAACTCTCATTTGATGCAAGTAATTAGAATGCTTAAAAATTCGATATGCAGTGCGTCGTTGTTGCTAGCAAACTTGATCCCTCATGTAAGCGATGTGAAAAGATTGGTCTCATTTGCCCGCAGCGAATTCAGTCGCAGCGAATTCAGTCGCAGCGAATTCAGTCTCGATTGTGAGCGATGTAAAAGGAGGGGTATCAGGTGCGAGTTCCAGAAGAAGTAGGGATATGTAAGCCCTTTTTCGTATGACTGTAGTATCTTCGCGATTCTGACACCCGCCGCAGCACCGTTTTACTTTTATCTCGCGTTTCGGTTCTTACCCACGTTTACTTTGCCTCAGCATTGATCTTTTGTGTCTCGTCGCTGTATCTACTTTCCATACCGTTATTCTGGTCCAATCTATCCTCTTTTTCTGGTCATCTGTCACGGGAATAAAACCTCCGGCATATTTCAAGTGTGATTAGAGAATGACGAACCGCAGCGCCAAATCGCTTACGCGGTTCGTCATTTTCTACACCCACCAGTTTGCAAAACAACAAATCTCGCTATTTTGCGTCAGGCCGGCACACATGATAACGTCTCTTGAATTTCCACGGTTTGTTTCGGGAGCGAATGAATCAGTCACTTGCAGTATAATAAATTAAAGTCTAGTTAACCAACATTGTTTTTGCTCGAAAAAAAGTTACATTGAAACCAAAGAAGGAGAGCAAAACGCCCATCGATACACCCGCTTTATTTCTTCGCATTTCTCTTCTCCACATTCCGTTCACTCCGCACCCTCTTCTTCCCCTCCTTCCTGCCCGTGTTCACCGCGCCCTTTCTCTCCTTCCGCTCGCGTACGCGCTCCTTCCCGCCGCCATCCTTCACACCCGCTTTTTCCAGCGCTATGCGCGCTTTTTTCTTCGCTAGCCGCCTCGCGACACGCGCGGCGTCTGTGGCTTTCGCCTCCTTGCGCGACTCCTTTGGGAGCCCAGCGAGGCGCGTGCCAAGCGTCGGATCGCCCTTCGGGAGTGCCACCGGTCTGAATGCGGGTGCCGCACGAGAACGAGGCGCAGAGGTGGCGCCGGCGGAGGCCTTTGGAGTCTGCTGCGGTTTTGGTCTTGTCAGCGGGCCGGAGTGTGTCTTGCAGCGCTGTACCCTCAACGGTCGCTTCGCGAATTTTAACTTTTCGGGCTCAACGGCGAGAATTTCGTCGACGCAGTTGCGGTCCTGTCATTAATAAAGTGAGCGAAAACGATCGAGCTGTTCAACTTGAAAACCTACAGAGAATTGCACGTATGCGAACCCCTTCCCGAGTTGCGTTTCGCGATCGCGCACAACGCGTACGCGAGTGACCCACGTGGGTTTCAGGAGGACATCTGCTTTTTGCTTCCCTTCTGCCTTAGTTTTCTCCTCATCGCTCTGCTCTTCATCTTCCTCCTCTTCGTCTTCTTCATCCTCATCATTCCCAGCGTCCGCCTTGACTACTAAATCAGGCTTCCCCCTTTCCTCGCACATCACCTTCTCGACGAACGCCCGGACCTCGTCCTCCCCACTCGCGAAGTCAAGATTGCCTACGAAGACGCTCAGCTTCGGGTCCGTCAGCGCCCCTCCGTCACTCTCCTTTGCCTTCGCCTCCAAGTCCCCCGCCGCCTTCCGCACCAAGTCCACACGGATTGTATGATCTGCGAATTGCGTCCCATCGCACATCTTCACCGCCTCGCGCGCTGCATCGAAGGGATCCATCACCTCTTTGCGAGGGACATTCGACCCCGCATCGTGAGGAACGGGGTGCGCAAAGACGATGTAAGCGTTTGTCGTGGCGCCTGTGTGTGCGTGCAAGTCGCCCTTGATCGCCGCGAGGCGCCGTTTCTGTGCGGGCGTCAAGTACGATTTCTCGCCTTTCTTGTTTTCTGCTGCCTCCTCGTTGTCCTTCTTCGAACCGCCGCTCTGGTCGCGCCAATCGGCGGTGCGTTTTTGTTGGCGCTGCTGTTTTGCTGAGGTGGACTCGTCGGCGTCGAGGTCGAGTGCGGAAGTGGGGGTTTGGAAGGCAACGGAGCGAAAGCGAATAGATTCAATGCTTGCTGAGGGTATATGGGACAAGATATGGCGTCTGAGCTGTTTCGCCAAGGGCTGTGCAATGTACAAATTTATGAATGAAACGAACGACTGGATTATGAGGAAAAGATACCCACCCGGCTTGTAACAACTTGCACGGGCAAATTACCGACAAATACGCTCCTTGCGTTGCGCTGCTCTCGCGTTTCGCTTTCCGGAACATATTTAGCTTTCTTCACGGCATCCCTTTTCCTCCGATTCGACTTTGTCAAAGATTCGTGCTCGGGAACAGGCGCATCGTCCTCTGAAGTAGAGTCGGAGGCGACGTGCGCGTTTTCCAGCTCGACACATTCGTTCTCGCTTGCAGACTCATCTTCTTCGTTTTCCTCTTCTACAGAATCATGGCTCTTCCTTCCCCCTTTTTTCTCCTTGTCAGATTTTCTTCGCTTTCCGTCGGCGTCAGAACCGCGAGACTTTTTCGAGGTTTTGTCTGCATCTAAGGTCTCTGTTTTGCGCTTCAGAGAGACACGTTTTTCGTCGGGTTTTGAAGGCTGGTTTAAACTAGACGGTCCTGCCTGCTCATCTTTAGTCTTCATACAGTTTGCATATGGAGACAGCTTCATACGCACACTCGACTTGAAGATTTCGTCCAACCCTTTGTCCACCTTCTTGCTGATCCGTCCCAAAAGACCCATGGCGTAAGGTGATTTTTTCTTAGCAAAAGCAAGAGATCACAGGTGCCAAAGTTTTCAGTAATTGTTTTCAGCCTAGTCAGACTCGACTTCGATAGCACAGTGCTTAAGGGTCTAGCAAATCTCTTCCGGAACACCTTTCCCACGAATACAATGCAGCAGCTGCACTGCCATCGTTGCCATCGCCTCGCCGAATCTGGCACTGCACCGCCTCGCGCCCTTCTATGACAATGACGCCGAGATGCTTGGCCTGTCTCAGCGCATCCAATCTCTCACACGTACCACAACCATGACCACGTCAATAGCAGATACGACGACGGCGACAACGACGGCGACGAATGCGATGTGCCGCTCGTGTCGGGGAGAACGATCTGGTGCATTGAGGACAGCATTGGCGTTGTTGGCTGCATCTTCACTGCCTTTGGCTCGGGCGGAATGCTTCGTCGACCAGTAAGCATAATCGAAGATCAAGAGTTACTTTTCATTGACCTTATCGCGGAACAGGTTTGGAAGAGAGCGTTGTACCCTTTCGAATGGTGCACGCATCGGGATTGCTATCGCAATCGGTGTGTCATTGTTCTCGCCTATATTCGTCGCTCCTTAGACTTACTCGTTGATTTGTATCGTTTAGTCGTCGCGTTCATTCTTCTTGCCATCGGAGTTGGTATCACGCGTCGACGGCGCATGATGCGCGCCAACCAGGCGTTCGTCATTGCGCAGCAACAGCAGCAAGCTAACGCATATGGGAATCAGTACCCGTACGGAGGCTCGCCGTATGACCCCGCAAATGCTGGTGCGCAGTATCCGCAGTACCCACCTGCTGGACAGGGGTATTATAATCCGCAAAGCTTCCAGGGCGGCTATGCGCCCGTACGTTCATTTCGTCCATGTGAAACAGGATATGAATAAGCACTGATGGACTCTATTCTAACATCATTCTCATCCTGACCGTGGAATCGCTTTATTGCTCGCTGAATCGTCCTTTTCGGCAACTTCGAATAATAGCCACAAGGACCGCCCCCTGGCATACAATCACCTCCGCAATACTCTGGCTACGAGGCACCGCAAAAACCGCCTTCAGCCAAGGTTTAAAGACCGAGTATTGCACTTACGCAGGATTTTGCTCGCACTGGACTTTCTATAACCTTGTACATATATGTATACCTGTATCACACGGCCATTCAATTTTGCCTCGCAGATGTATTTTTCAAGCTGAATCTATCCATGTTCCTTTGAAGTCCCCTACGCCACCACCTTAAGAAGAAATTCCCAGGTACCGACTCATTTCGGAGAACCGCCGAAGTTGCTTAGGAGACAAACTGAAACCAAGGATTCATGTGGGTGCCGACTGGACTTCCATTTGTATGTGCATCGTGATTCTCGGCCTGCAAAATACGAGCAAGCCAAATCAAGGCCAAATAGGTGAAGACTACGTGTTAGTAATTAGGTGCAAATGGGGCTCGACATGCTCGATGTTTGTGGCGTTCGTAATTAGCAAGGACAAGAGGTGATTGATTGAAAATTCAACGCAATCGGTTTCTGGATGGTCTCCGTGTAAGTTAGGGATTAAAGCAAATAAGACTAGTACCCGATTTAAGACAAAATTATTGCCGATACCACTAAAACTATGCGACCTTAGGGTATAAGTATTGTATGCTAACTTGGTATTAGAAGCAGGGACCATTTATCTTCGAGAAGTAGTGGTCAACGCCAGTAGATTAGATTGGCTAACATTCTCTCGGATAGTTTCGACGCGTGTCCGACGCGTCGCGATAGCGTATTTATATTTGTTTATTCCTGTTTTACGCGCTGCCATGGGTCCTTGTCCCCAATGACGCTACTTGTCTACAGGAGTGACTGGTCAAGATAAATCGAGCTAGCAACGTCCACCGTTAGTATTTTTCGATTCATTTGCCTTGTCCAGGGGCTAGTGGTACACCCCTCCAACAAGAGCTGTTTTCTTTACTTTTCTTACCGCCTGTACATAACAAGTTCTACTTGCTCACAAATACACTCGTTGCACGTGGCGAAGCCGCCTTCCCCCTTTCAATGAATTATATTGATGACGGCACCAATTTTAATCTCCTTGGAGTCAGCGCAGCGGGCGGGACTAGAAAAGAATACCTAGTGTTTGCTTCGATGTTATCATATGAGGCCGATCATTCGAGAATCCCGGTTATATGTCTTTGCATAAACCAACACTGACTCGGAATAGACTATATAGAAGCAGTAACACAATGTTGTACAAGAATGTCGAATAGTCGACACTGGACGGATACATAGACAGTCCCTTAATTCTTTATTTGCACTTCTGCAAATTCAAAGAATGTCAGTCTGAATCGAGAAAGTCAAATAAGTTGGGCTTACCTTTCCCTGACAAGCCTTGTATGCGTCTTCCGGTTAGATATTTAGTAGGTCTCTCTAACGCAAGGGCTCGTCGTCTTCGGGCTGATGACAAAAGTGGTTGGCCATTATTGTACCATTCATCGATTGAAATGCATAAAGAAGACGACTGTTAAGATCGAAGTCCAAGCCAGGGCCGCCATCGAGCCCCACCGCATAGGGTGTTGACGATGAGTCAGCGTTTGTAGCAACATATTCCGGAGCTGCTGGACATCCGCCAAGACTGGGGCCGACATCACCGCCCAGCGAGACACCGAAGAGAGCATTCGGAAATGGAACATTGTAGGGATTCTCCTTTTAAACTGCCAATTAGACATAATAAATATATAATTCAGAAAGGAACGAACCATATCCGCCGTATCTCCGTCCCAGGAAGGCGAGATATTTGGAGTTTGGAACAGCGGTTGGGGTTCTCCCGCATTGTAGATATTGTATGGTATATTGTGTTCGTTCACGGTTTGCGAAGCCACACCTAAACAGTTCTCCGCCTGAGGTTGTGGACTCACGGGGGACGTGTGGATCTCGTCCATGAGAAACGGATTGTTCGAGAAGGATGTGAGATAGGTGGGCTTGTGAACGTCCGACAGATTACCTGCTCCCCCGACGGAAAAGGGTTGCGAAGAAGATATAAAATGATATGTAAATGATAAAACCGTCTTTCCACACAGGGCAGCGGAGTTGTCGAAATTGCAGGTGAGCTCCTGCGTGATGATGTACCTACTGATGCATACTAGAGCAGTCATAACAAAAGAAGATTGGTCAGAGAAACCGGGAACAGTAAATGTCCAGCATATCTTACCATCAGGCTCACGGAACAGCATGTTCCATACTGTATTGTCGACAAGTTGGGCTTTATAAGTGAAGCAATTTAACGGTGCTTGCGCATTGGAGAACGACCCGGTCTCCGCCACTTCACCAGCTGCGTCCAAGTGGTGCAAATGCTGCGTCACGGAAAGTGCTCCAGCCGGGGGATGATGAATACAGACAAGCGGCTTAACATGCTGGTGGACTTTAACCATGGTCATGCCGACGTCCTCTGCGCCGACTTCCGAGCTCAACTGTAAGGCATCGCCCCGCAGATCACGATCGACAGACGGTTGGACCCACACCGTCGTAACTGATGATCCTGACATCGGATCGCAAGAGGCGAAAATCGCAGAGGGCTCGGTTTCGGCGAGGACAATTGGCGCCTCAGGTTTGTCAATTGCGAAGACCGTTTCCGGTCGCACAAGACACCCTGTAAAGTATTTGAGCGACCGGAATGCAGTACCCTTTGTTGGGGCGGCGTTTGGCTCGAATATTATGTAGGCATCGAGTCGTCGGGTTTGAATCGCGTTAGGCGACGTTGTATAACGTGAATCAGAAGGGCATAAGGGAAACGGTGACTCGGACGAGATTTTATCGCCGCTGGTGTTGAAGCTTGGACCGACATTCGCAAGGGGAAGGATGGGTGTGAATGTCCCCCCTATGGTTCAAAGATAATTTCGTGTGATACGATCAGAGAGAAAGAATTGATTATTCAGTTTGGCAACGTAGGGCGCATGTTTGAGATTGAGATTGGTCGAATATGGTCAGCCAGGCATAATGAGACTGTCGGGGAGAAAATGTCAAACGCGTACCTTGCACTTGGTAATTATCCTCGTCGACCACATTGTGGCTCGAGGATTCGCATGCAACACCTAAGTGTGAGCTAGCCGACCAGCTTATGGAGTGATTGAGGACTAGGGATACAGTAAATGCTGTGAGACCAAGTCCAATAACGAAGAAGAAAAGCTCACGTTGTTTACCATAGTCGGCTTCTTTCAATTGTTGAAGGCGACTGCCAACTTGCTTTGGACTGCGACGGACGCCAGTTCGTTTGAAGATAATGTCCGAAATGAAGCGATTGCGTTTCGGGAAGCGGCCCAAGGCGCGACCATAACGCTTATCATTTGGATTGAATTGTAAGAGTGCTGCGTGTCAGAACATGCCAGGTGTATGGTCGTCTAAATCAGCATATAAACGCGGGGAAAGGGATGAGGACTGACCTTGGACGAGTGCTCTTTCGAGGAGCGGCGGCCACACAGGCTCTGACTTTCCCTTGACTGTCTTCCAGCTCTTGCGTGACTGGAACATCCTGTCTACCACCTGCTCTTCTGAAAAGCTGAGTGTTGCATCGACAGAGGAAACCTGCATCGCTGAGAGAAAGCGCTGGTTGAGGCAGTGGTAGCAAGTGGAATGCTCTCCAGGACGAATGGCAGATCTGGCTGGCTTAAATACAGGTACACCAGACCATCCTGGCCAGGCAATTCGGGGTTGTGGTTCGCCATAGGCGGCACGATCGGAAGGCTCGTGTTGCACTATGTTTGAAAATCCACTGAGGCAACTGACAGAACGAAGTTGAAGTCGGCCCGGTAAGGAGGTCTGCCTCCGTGCTCTTTCCTGAGACTACGTCTCCGAGTTGGGAAGTGCATCCTGGTGTATTGCTGATGACAAATTCAGTACGACTTACTATATGGAGTATTGTGAGCATGTATAGACAAAAACTTATAGGTAAAGTACGATCACCGAGGCGAACCCATCCTAAGCATATCGTGGCGACTTGCAATGAAGTCAGGATGGCAATTTTGTGCTTCGTAGCCACCTAAGTAGCGTTGTTTGCTTCTAGTCCGCCATCACTGGAGCCGATCATGCACAACCTGCAGACTTCTTCGTAGACCACCGGAGCCTGGTAACGCCTAACCTAACGCATGAGACTTCGAGAAGTTCCGAGCCAATGATATTGAAGGTAAAAGCTATGTGGCGATCAAGTGCATGCTCGTAAACGTGGTCACTGACCCATGGTAACTGTATTCAGATTCATCGATGTAAGCATTGTCTGACGCAACCGAGACCGAGCCATGGATCTGAGAGAACCAGCGCGTCTCTGTGTCTGACACAATGTGTCCGAGCTCTTCTCCTTTTTTCGTCGCCTTTTGCCTTGTTTAGGTCACACAAATACCAGCGAAGTTACAAAATAAACCAGAAGAGGAAGAAAGCGAAGGTGCAGGACCGATAATCCGTTGAGTAACTTGCAGTACGCATCAAAATTTTCCGTTTGAGCCTCCTTCACAAGAATAACGCCGACTTTTCGATTACCTTAGTAGATGGCGAGATTTGTGAAGATCCTAGACCGGCGGCCGCGGACACGTTCATCCGAACTACTTTTAGACTTCTTTAAATCTGGAATCCATGCACGTGGATCACAGTTCAACAGTCGTTCTGATTGAGGCGGCGAATCGGTTTCTCCTCCACCTGCAAATTGAAACGATCCGGACGAAACCGACGGCGGCGTAGGTAAGTATGGAAGAAGTATGCCATCCAAACACAGACTCCTGTGATATTCATGAATTGTATACAGAATGTCGAAAGGTCCCGAGACTTGTTAAGTAACAAAGTTTGCCGCAGTTTTCAAAAGCCTCAAGCCAAGTTGTGCAAACGCTTGTCCGCGTGGTGTCCTGAAGACCTTATCCAAGATGCAGAAGTTTGATCCTTCTGAAGTATTGAAGAATGTTGTGAAGGCACTTCGGAAGAATCGCAGTGCTTTCTTCCGCTTGAACACAATAGCGGCGACCTTGAGTCGCGGTCGGCTAGCCCGTACTGTACATACATGAGGTACCAGCATATACCGCTGGAATGAGGATACGTTCAGTACAAACTATTCAGCGGAATTTCTGAGCTGAGAAGGTGTAGGCTTGATTCTTGAATCGGAGGTACGTCATCTTGAGAGATAAAGATGGCCAGGATGCAGACTTATGAGATTCCGCTTTGCGAGAACAGCGGGCTCCTTGATAGATGTTGATGATTGGAAGCAAACTGAACTCACGGTGGGTTCTGCAATGAAAAGCATAGACTAAGAGGGTTTCTAAAATGTCCGAAGGACAACCGGAGAAACGTGTACCACAAAATTATGAGAACCCTAAGAGGACGGCAGATTCTGTAAGGCAGATATGGGGAATACCAACACGCTCCAATGACCTGCACTTTTCAAAATAGTCGAAAACGTGTCCTGAGTCAGGTGCCTCTCACGTGACACATGCAT